>JAMPIV010022265.1:80000-257905 GCA_024509875.1 Oreohelix idahoensis | reverse complement strand
ATATGATGTGATGTTTTTTGTAAGATTATTTTTGGTATCATAGAACTAATTCTTATAAGAAACGCAGGTTATAATCGTATACGACTAAGTGAAAATTCAATTAATCTCGGACAACTGATAAAGACATAGGAGAACATGTTTAGTTCTTTGTTCCATTTCTTTCGATTCGTAATGACTTTGTCCAAAATCTACTGGACCGGCTAATTTGGCCTTTTGTTATTGCCTGACGATATCCTAGCTTTGATCCCCTGTAAGAAATTCCATACGTCTCAGCTGATAGCACTACGCAAAGAAACTGTTCCACCGTATTTAATTGCCAAACGGCTCACGTGTTAATTGCGATAGGGCAAAAGTGGACGGTCACTGCTGCGACTATTTTCATATGTGACAATGAACAACCTCATATTAGTCACCTCTTACATCTTCCTGCCTTTCATTCATTCACTACCCTTCAGCTCCTGAAGTAGCATACGCCTTCAACAAACTTGTACCAGTCCTTCTGGCCTGTGCCATCTGCTCAAGGTTGTTCCATGTCCTCTTCACCCTTTTCATTTCTGTCTCCAGTTCTCTTCTTCATAATTTGTTGTCTCCCTCTACTTCTCTTACTCTGGGGATTCCAGAACAAGGATTGCCTTGTAATGCTATCAACAGGTTTCCTCAATGTGTGTCCTATCCATCTCCAGCGTCTTCTTGCACTGGCTTTTGAAGTCAGTTCTCACACTGATGATCTTGTCGTACCATTTCAATTCTTCTATTCTATGCTAGCACCCATTTAAGAAAGTACATAACTTGATAGTTGTTTTTGTTAGTCTCCATGTTTCAGATCCAAACAATAGGACTGACTTAAAATTTGAGTTAAAAATTATTTTTGTGCTGTACTTGACTTCTTCTGTTTTTTTTTTGTATACTTCAAAATGCACTGAAAGCTCCTCGTGCCCTAAATATTTTTATTTTGATACCACTGTCTGTTCCTTCAACTTTGTCCATACTCATAATCTTTGTCTTTTCCCTGTCTTTGCATGGCCTAAATTTTCATTCTTATAAACTTTCACTGGATCAAAATATTAACAAACCTTGCTGCATGACTGTGTTGTAGCTGCATTACAAGCACATTTCTGGCTGCAGTTTGCTCCAAATGTTCCTTCAGTACAGTCTGCGACAGCAACAAATAAATACAGCATACACTGTATTAAACATCATCGAAACAGGAAGGAAAGAAAAAGACAAACCAAGAAAGAAACAATCTGCAATGACAAAAGAAAAGAGCATACAAAAAAGCAACAGAAAAAAGGAAGGAGTTAACTAAAATATGATTTCAGAAAGAAAGAAAGAGCAAAAAAGAGAAAAAAAAAAGAAGCAGAGTAAAGATATAACATTTCAAAGTAAGAGAAATACAGAACATTTAAAATGAAGAGTAATAAACAAAAACCTAGAAAAAAGAAAAACTCAAAGCAAAGATAAAATAACCCAAAACATTATGACATGAGAGAGAATAAAATGAAATAAAGAGGAACTGAATGATTCAGATGAGAATGACAGATGATATGACAATATGAAACTCACCCATACAAATGTGAGATACGGTGATGTGAACTCACCTACACAAGTATAACCATCCGCTGCTATTTTCTGGCCATCAGGACATGTACACCTGATACCTGTTCCTCCAGGAGTTTCAGTACAGCTGCCAGAATTGGAGCAAGGATTGTTAGCACACATGTCTACATCTGAAAATAAAAATTAATCAAGTTCCTTTGTTTTCTGTCATATGTTCCTCCTTGGGCAGCTTACTTTTTCTTGATCTCATGACGTTGACTATATGAAGTGATCTGTTCAGGTAATGTATTTTCTTACTCGATCTTGCATCTCAATATATTGATGTTGTAGCATTTTTATGCAAAACGTTTCTATGTAAATAGTCCCTTTGGCTCTTTTATATTTTTCATGTAATGGAAACTTAATTACACTAAGGCTAATACCAGAGTATGCATGATAGACAGCATTCTTCAAAGGTCTTTTGTTTTCACGGATTAGACACACTCTGTCAGACAAGATTCAGCTGTCAATGAGACAAGATCTATTTCAACTTAAGAACATGTTATAACATTGCTTAACATGACAGATGTTAACATCAGCAACTGGTCTACAGATTGTTCGAAGCATGGAACAATCATTAATAAACACAACAGCCTGAAACAGAAAAAGACAAAGAAAGTCAAGTTAAGAGAAAAAAAAAAACAGAATGAAAACCGAGACATAAAGTTTTTTGGGAAGAAATGGTTGGCTACGGAATGAATGGAAAACTTTCATAGAAGCTTCAAATCTGCAGGAGCTGGTGTGCACCTTCTGTCCTGGTCATGCAGGGGTACACGGTAATGAGAGAGCTGACAGACTAGCATCAAGAGCACCCACAGTAAGGACACTGGATATGGATAAGGGAGAAATACTGAGAACAATTAATGATCGCCTATTAGAGAATGACACTGCAATAGATGAATCATCAAGATTACGACGGTTGGAATTTTGCATCAAAGGTAAGGCTAGCAGAGATGAACGTATGAGAATATGCATCTGTCATGTATACAACCAGCGAGCTACAGGAACAGTTAGCATTCACACTCTTAGACATATACTGAGAGAGACAGAGCACCTATGTGTTTACCCAGAATGCAATGATGTTGATTCTGTTCAACAATAACAATAACAATGGGAAGAAAGGTACCGGTACAACAAAATCAGCAGAAATCTCTGAAGCACATCTGAGTTTTCAGGTCATAATACAACAAACATTTCTAGTGGTTTTTTTTTTCCCCGACCTGCCTACTAAAGTTGTTTTTGTGAAAAGACTGCTGTGATGAGTTCAGTTTAGCTCCGCTTTATTTACATATGTATCACTTTTGTAATCCATCACTTTCATACATCACAGTGCAAGAGTCAAAGACAGAAGCCACCTTGTCCTGGGCCAAGTGCACTTTGGTACCCTGCATGAGCCTGGGCTTTCCTTTAGATTTATTTCAATCTTTTATCTCATAACACCTGTGTGGTTTCCTTCCTTTAGATAAGTGCTTCTTAACCAGTATGCATAAAGGGCTAACATCTATCCAGCATCAAAAACTGTTTTTAAAAAAAAATTTCATATAATGTATCCCAATTATAACTGTTTTATAATATATTATTTTAACTGCTATAGACTGGGTGATGCATCAGACAACAGAGGATGCCCCTACAGGAATAAGACAGACAGCATTTCCTACACTGAAGGATCTAGAATGCACAGATGACACGGCATTATTCACACTCACCATCCCCAGAATTGCCATGCTTTCGACTACAGAAGGAAAGTGAAAGAGAGGCTGGCCAAAAGCAACCTGGGCACAGAATAGTAGAGGCAGAGATGCAAAGCATCAACCAGAGCTGGGGTACTGCATGAAGGATGGCTGCTGACAGAGCAATGTGGAGACAGTTGGTTGCTGCCCTACAAGACGCCACCATGCATAAAGGTCACTGAGTGCTTTGTAAGTCAGCAGCCAAGGACCAAAGAAGACGAAGATAACCTAAAGGGTGCCCTCCACGAGTCATATCGAACAGGGTAAAATAACAGGGTAAAATAACAGGGTAAAATAACAGGGTAAAATAACAGGGTAAAAAGAAGAAGAAAAAGTGCATGCATCCCCTGGCAATACGTGACCAAACTGCTGGGGATGCAAGGCATGCTATATGTTTTAGAAAGGGGATCATTACAAACACAGTATAAACACACAGAACTCAGATGTATCTGTACAAAACAGAACACTGGAAAAGTGAGTTCAATAAATACCAGTATATTGTAATTAAAAAGTTTCATATATTAATAATAATAATAATAAATTCTTTAAGCGCCAAACACGGCGCATAAGGCAGAAACCAGTGCTCTCCAGGTTGTTCGCGTGGAAACTACTCTTAAAAGCACTTGCACATTATTTAGCCTCTAACGACTTGTTCTCTTATTATTGTTTTCTGAGGTTTCATTTGGTCATTCCAAAAAAATTTAAATCAGGAACCCAAGTGAGCGCCTGTAGTGGTATTCTGTTGTTTTGCATTCGTAGGACATGACCGATATATGACCATCGTCTTTTCCTTATATAGTCGGAGACATATTTCTGCCTAGAGTCTTCTCTATTCTTATTAGAGTCTTATCTTATATATTGCTGCGGGTTATATTCTAAACAATTACTATCACTGTCTACAACTGTATGAAGAAATGCGGGAAATTACTCATAAAAGCACTCCTCATTCATGTGCCTCTAACGACTTGTTTCCAATTTTTCTGGGTTCATTGCATGACCAAAAAATTTAAATGAAATGATATTTTTCTAAGATGCTGTAAAGGGGTGCATAGGCTTTTATCTCTTTTTATAATCATTTCTGCAATTTTTCTTAAGATGCTTTTTTTTTTTTTTTGTAAAGATATGGAGCAAGGCTTCTTAAGATGCTGTAAAGGGGTGCAAGGCTTCTTAAGATGCTGTAAAGGGGTGCAAGGCTTCTTAAGATGCTGTAAAGGGGGGCAAGGCTTCTTAAGATGCTGTAAAGGGGTGCAAGGCTTCTTAAGATGCTGTAAAGGGGTGCAAGGCTTCTAAAGATAATGTAAAGGGCTGCAAGGCTTCTTAAGATGCTGTAAAGGGGTGCAAGCACTCTAAAAGGTTTAAGAAGCGCTCCTTTAGATCAACTAGGTCTTAAAAATGCTCCTTTGTCTTGTCTGTAGCTGCTGGCTTTACTACCATCTGTTCTGTGTCACCTTTTATGACCATGAGTGTTGTGAAGCAATGCTGATGTTCTTTTCACCCTTCTTTAAGACTGGGATCCTGAGTGCACATGGGGAAAGTTTCACCAGATACTATTATTTTTCTCATCATTTAGTTAGGGATCAGCAACCGGTAGATCCCAATGGATGATTTGGTAGATCTTTAGGTGACTGCGGAGGGAATTTTAAACTAGGGAAATTTCGGAGTAGACCTCTCCTGCTGGCCTTTAAAATTGCTATGTTCCAAAATCAAAGGTACTTAATCCGCATTTCCAATGAGAACTCTCAAGCTTGCTACTAAAATATATTCATGAACTGCATGAGATAAGAATGCAATCTTTTCTTTGTAAGGTTCAGCATCCCCCCACCCCCCAAAAAAATTTTGCACACACACATGTATATGGTAGATCTTTAGAGGACTCAGTATTACTAAAGTATTCAAGTATATCCCAAAAGCTCCTGGGTTGCTGTACTATGATTTAGTTGTCATTCAAGTGACCATTTTCTTTCTCATTTACTGAATATTTAACCACTAATTCTTGACACATACATTCATGCCTCTATAATTATTATTTAACCGAAGATTAGGTGATGTTTAAATTATTATTTAACCTAAGATTAGGTGACGTTTAATACTTTGAGTACCATGGGCGCCTTTTGGCGACAAGACTTATTTTCCGTAGAGTACCAATGTCGCCTTTTGGCGTACATATAGCATAAGCATAAAATGTTATCACGGCAAGCGTCTGAACGTACGCAAATCAAGGGAAGTAACTCAATTTTATTGAGAAATGGTCAATGGCGGCCAGAAATTTTTTTTCACGTGTTTTGATTAATCTTTAGGTGGAAATTTCTTTAACTTACTTACTTACTTAGTTGTTCCCCTTCTTCCGTTAGGTGTAGAGGTTTACATTTCTTTAAAATTGAGTGAAACTAGTGAATGTTGCAATGATCTGGATTCTGGCTCTCAGCTGACCTTTGAAAGTGACAACAGTTGGTCTAGTTTTGATGCAGGGCAGCCTGAAATTACTGAAACAGACAGCAACAGCCCTAGTTCCAGCATCCGTGAAGCTGTCAGAGGTGCTGATAGCAATTTTCAGGGCCATAGTAAGTATCAGGGGCGTAGAAAAAGACCAGCTACTAGGAGGGGGTGTGGCAGAGAAGCAGCTGATTAGTTTCAGTGGTACTTGTATGGCTTTGATGACCCCTATGGGAGTGTTATAGTTAGGGTTAGACTGTTACAGATAGTAGAAGAGGGTTTCCTGTAATTTTGAGAAAAACAAAACATAACATGAAGCGTGGCCGTTCATCTGTTTTTGCTAGGTCGGGAAACATGGTTGCTTGTACATGGCGTTATATAATTTGATCAGCACACGCAAACAATGTTACTGAAAAAAGTATCAGATCCATACACCATGAGGGAGATTTATGACAGTGGAAAAACCTATCATGGCAGATGTTTATAATCACAATGTGAGTGGTGTAGGTCACTTCAATCAAAGACTGGTCAATTACTTTTATCCTTATCACTGCCTCAAATGGTATCATCATATTCTTCATTTTGTCACAGAAGTTGCCCTAGTAAATGGATATATTTTGTACTGTAAAGCTGCCAAACCTCCAATTACACCAAAGCAATTTAGGCTCAAGATTGCTGACGCTCTGGTATCAGATTATGCAAGAAGGAGACACTAAAAGAAAATGCAGGCCATCTGTGCTTCAGTGGAAATTGACAGACTCGTCGCAGAACATAATCAGTTCTCACAGCAGTATGAAGACAACTGACAGCGACCAAGATACATCGTTTGTAATTCTGTTGGACTGAGTCCAGAAAAGATTCTTTTGTATTGGATGTGAAAAACCACTCTGGTTGTGCCCTGCTTTTCAGTTTTTTATAAGTGTGAGGACAATGCTGTCGCCAGGAAGGAAATAGGCCCCCAAGGCCAAAGAAAAAAGCAACAATAATTGCATCTGTGACCATATTTTATGTTAGACTATCACACCCAGCTAAAGCAAATTGATAAGTATGTATTTTTAAAATTTCTTTTTGCATGAAATCATGACAGTACCTCATGAATATTTCTATTGTCATTACAGACCCTGGAATTTTGTGTCCATTTCAAATAGCTTTTTAACCCCAATATCATTTTAAGAGCATATTATACTTGCTTTTTTTTTTAGACAGAATGTTCAATAGTATTATATCTTGGAAAGTCTTGTGACTTTTGAGTTGATTATAATATTTTTTATACATTTTTCAATAGTGCATGCCAATTTTTGTGTATTGCCTCATTAATATTCAAAATGGCTGCCATGATCACATGACCTGAACACAAAACTAGGTCACCACACGACACCTTATCCATTTCCCATATCATCCTGAAAGTTTCATGTCAATCTATTGACTCATTTGGTCTCAATGATTTTTTAAATTTCATCACCCCAAATGGGAAATTTTTCCTAAAAACCCTTGGTACTTGAAGGCAATTGCTAACTGAGAAGCCTTGGTACTCAAAAAATTAAATTATTATTTAACCTAAGATTAGGTGACGTTTAAATTATTATTTAACAACAATATCTCAACAGTTTAATTAACTATTAACACATTCTTTACTATTCAGCTAATCAAGGAGCACAGACCTTCAACAAACACACGCCAAGTCTTCCTGTCCAGTGCCATCATCTCAAGGCCTTTCCCTGTCTTCCTCCTTCCGTTTTATTTCTGTCTCCAGTTCTCTTCTCTATATTTTTGTCAAGTCTTCCTCTACTTGTCTTACCTTGGAAATTCCAGAACAAAGACTGCATTGTGATTCTATAAATAGTTTTCCACAATGTATGACCGTACATTACCAGTTGTCTTCTTAATTTACTATTATTTAATGAGCAAGTAACCCCACCAGTTGGGCAACCACAGCTGAGGTTCAAAGATGTGTGCAAGAGAGACATATGAGGGCACTGGGCATAAATCCAGCAGCCTGAGAGGATGAAGCTGCCGATCGCACCGTGCTGATGCTCTCTATGGTGCCACTTCAGACTGGCCAAAAGGAAGCTCTCACAACAAGCAGAAGAGAAAAGAAAACGTCAAAAGGAACACCAAGAAAAAACATCAGCTGAGGGCTGTCACTACAGGGGCGCATTCCCATTGTCAGTTTTGACCGAAGGTGCTACTATTATAATCCTACCAAAACTGGGTAGAAAATAACTATGTTGTGCTACTTCTGCTGCAAGTCCTCATGACGGCACTTATTCTCCTGTGGTTATTTCCCTCTTTTTCAATCCATTTCAACTTCATTGGATCTTTGCAGTTCAACCTGTCATGACTTACAGTCAATACACTAAGAAAAAATTGAAAGGCCTGCATGTTCTTTTAATGGGTAGTCAATTTAGATTTCGTGGTACCATATGGGCCATTTCCATATTTTTTCCAAAAATGCATCATGAAAAGATTGAAAACTGTGCATGTTCTTTTAATCGGTGTTCAATTTAGCTTTCATGGTGCAATGCGAGCCTTTTCCAGATAAGCTGGTGGGATTTTTTCATTGTTGGTTACAGACATTTAGTAAATAGGGGATTATTCTTAATGAACAATTATTTAACCACAATTCTGGACCATAATCTCAAGTTTTGCATTCCTGCCTTTTGCATGCACAAGTATACTCACCTTTACACTTGGACTCGTCACCTGGATCAACCTCCTTTCCCTTAAAACAAAAACAGGTTTCCTGCCCTAGTACAACTGCACATTTGTCTTCACACTGTTTGTTGGTACACCGGTTGGCCACTATAGCATGAGATAAATGCAGAATCAGTACATAATTTGTTGGTATTTACTTTATCTTATTTCAGACAGGTAACAAAATTAAAATAGTCGGACTTGTATGATGCAATGTCTCAAATGTGCTATCAAACACAAAGTATTCATCTTTTGCTAAAAAAAAATGAACCTTAATTATTTTCAGATAAGAGAAGCTATGATTGTCTTCTTCTTCTTTTTTTAAAAATGTAGTTTTTCAATGTTCTTTTGACGTTTCTTAAGTTTAGTTTCCTTTTTGTCCAATGTTCTTGTATTTCTGTGTTGTTAAAAAAGGTTGTGTTATACTCAAACATCCATCCATTTTAGTCTGTTTCTGTGAACCATAAAAAGTGAACAAACAAACAGGAAGATCGCTGGAAGCCAAGAAAATCTAATACCTGTTTGTTACTGAGGCCCAAAAGGGGAGCAAAGAATAGTAACACTGTTCCCTACCATGCATGTCGTTGCTACTTCAACTACCTTCCTCAGATACCTCATTTCTGAGATTTGGATCTGGCTGTTGTGGGTTGCAGCCATTGCCTATGACTCGCATCCACATGTCAAGAATGGTACATAGGTGAAGCAGTTTACAGCCATCTTCGCCTTCTTGTCAATTTCTCTTTTGCTGAGAAGTCCTCAATTTAAGGCTTGAAAAAGTCTCCCAGATACTGCTCTAAGGGTAGTAAACTCTTCTTTGATGCCCCCTTTCCAGTCTATGACAGCTTCAATATATTTAAAGTGGTTGACCTGCTCCAGGATCTGTTCTACCAGAATAATCTGATGCCTGTTTTTCTTTTTGTGAAATCACCAAAGCTCAGAAATGAGGTATCTTCCTTCTTCTTCTTCCTCGTTCGTCCTGAAAAGGACGTTGGTTGCGTTGTGTCTGTTTACACCGGAGCTGCGATATCTGCGCTTTTCGGCCGACACATCCGACTTCAGCACAGCATTTTTTGGGACCAGGTTTGCCTTCCCTCTTCGATCCCTACTCTCTCTAAAATGAGGTATCTGAGGAAGATGGTTGAAGTAACAAGAAAAGACATGGTCCGCAACCAGACGATACGTCAAGGCCTAAAATCCCACCCCCTGCAGACCCAAGTAGAACAGTCCCAACTAAGATGGTTTGGCCATGTCTGCAGAATGGGAGAAGATCAGCTACCAAGACAAGCATGGGAAACAAAGAGCCAAGGATCCAGACCTCCAGGATGACCCAGAGTCCGCTGGGAGGACAACATTAGACAATCTTTGAAGGACCGAGGACTAGAATGGAACCAGGCCAGGAGGAAGACAGCCGATAGGATAGTATGGCGCTCTCTCTTCCAAACTTCCACACCTCACGGTAGAAGAGGAATGACTAAGTAAGTAAGTGAAATCACTGTGATGCAGTACTGTGGTTTTATTTTTCAACAGGCCCGATTCCGTTCTTCTATTTGAGTTTGCATCAGTCTTGTTTCTTCTTCTTGGAAATATATCGAGTTTAGTCTTGTTCTGTAGGTAAAGTAATTGTGTTTTTTTTCTATAGGGATTAATGTAGGTTAGTACTGAATGGCTCCAGTCTTCCTTTTCCTAGATTTATCACGATCTCGTAATCCCATTTTGCTTTGTTTAAATTTATCGCAATCACTTTATTGTGGTAAGCGTGAGTGATAGTGAATTAACAAGTACAGGTCGGATTTTTGTTCACCCTTTAAACACGCTTAAATATATGATAGAGAATCTACTCGAATGTTCGAGATACAGAAAGTGTTAGAAGGTGGATGAACGCTGCTCACATCCCGAGGCAAATTCGCGCAGGGATGGATTTGTACTGAGCTGTTTTTTGAGCGGAGGAATTTTTCGTGACAGTTGATACGGGCAGAGCTCCGAAGATGGATGTTTTGACCATTTTTCGTCAGTGTGTCCCGGAATAAGATATTTTTGGTGTGAAAGGGATATTTGATACTTCCTAGTGTATTTCCTAAAGCCATGGATATGCGGCTTATTTATATACTGCAGGACGTACGTTATTGAAGACTTTCAGGCCATGGATTATAGGCCATTATATATTCATATCTTCGATGAGGGATATTTTTGAAGTTCGACAGATTGTGAAAAGGGAATGTTCTTTCTCCCACGAGATGTATTGTTTCAGGCCTCAGAGTATGTTGATTCAGGCTATATACATATGTATTATTAAAAACTGCGACATATGCAGTTCCCTTTCTTGTATGGAGAATTTGGCCACGAAGTTTATGATTATGAGCTGCTGTGCTCTGCAGCCTTTGTGCTGGAGATTTTTGTACCAGTACTGATGACAGTTGATCTGTTATGAACTGTTTTGATGATTATATACTATTGGATTATACACTCAATTAATTACGGATTGGTGCTTACTTGATGTATCATAATTTTCTCGTGAACTGTAACCTGTGACAGTGTGCCGTTTATGATGTCTTCGTGACTGTAGAGTTAATAAACAGTGTAGAACGTGATTTGGAGTTACAACGTTTCCTGACTCCTACATGTGCTTAGGTGTGTGATTGTTATTGACTTAATAGTACTACATGGCATTCATGTCCATTGATATCTACACACCCACATGCCTGTCGGCCATCCAGTAAGCCCGACATAAGCTGATTGCTTATATCAGCGGAATATATACATTAACATTACTCCTTCTATGCCACTACACATCTTCTGCAGAACAACCTTTAACAATGACGCTCCAGAACGAGGAGTTAACAGTATGTCTATATTTTAAGGTAGCGTGGTACTTACAAGGTAAAGCTAAGATTCTCTAATAGAGTCCTAGCCCGTTCTAGTACAGGTTCCTTTGGGAAATTTATTTAAAACTAATGTAACTTGTAGTCCAAACCTCAGAAATGAGGTATCTGAGGAAGGTGGTTGAAATAACAAGAAGAGACATGGTACGCAACCAGACGATACGTCAAGGCCTTAAATCCTACCCCCTGCAGACCCAAGTAGAACAGTCCCAATTAAGATGGTTTGGCCATGTCGGCAGAATGGGAGAAGATCGGATACCACGACAAGCATGGGAAACAAAGAGCCAAGGATCCAGACCCCGAGGACGACCCAGAGTCCGCTGGGAGGACAACATTAGACAATCTTTGAAGGACCGAGGACTAGAATGGAACCAGGCCAGGAGGAAGACAGCCGATAGGATAGTCTGGCGCTCTCTCTTCCAAACCTCTACACCTCACAGTAGAAGGGGAACGACTAAGTAAGTAAGTAAGTAACTTGTAGTGCCATCAATTACAATCTTCGAGGAAGTATTTAATGTTAGAGGCGCATGGAATTATTTCTATGATGATAGTAGTATCTAGGAGTGATTAAAGAAGTTGAGATATTAAGTGTGTGTAAAGGTAAAGGAACCCGTTACACGCCCATTGAGGCATATTGGGAATATGGTGTTAGGCCCATATTATCTTGACCGTCGGCACACGAGGGGTGTTGTGGTCAGCATCACGCCGGCCACCTTAACCTTCCAAGAGTTGCTCTGGTACCCATTTGGGGCTGGGTCAACCCTGGAGCCGTTTGTGGCCTAAAACATTTCCGCCTCATCTGGGGATCGAACCATAGACCACTGCGCTAGGAAGCCAGTGCACTAACCACTATGCTACCGCGGCTCTGTGTGTGTGCTCTGTAAGATTTAAGAGAAGGTCTGTAGAATAACACGCATTTTTGATTATGATAAATTACAGAATATATACGGGAGCGGATTCTTTGGTAGTTTAATCACGTGGTTACCGGGATTCAATTGAGTAGTAATTTGGGATGTTAGTTGGATGGATAGAGGGGGTAATTAAATGTTTCCTTATCTGTGGATCTATAATAATTGCAGTCTCACGGATGTGCATTAAATTGTTGTGCATTTTATTGAAATTGGGTAATCGATGGAACGGTCGTGGGACCGCTTACAGAGTTAAAGTAGGCCTCATATGGGAGGTTTCCCTAAAGGTTGAAATGTTTTGATGCCTGGGGAAAGCTGTGCATAACCAGAATTAGGTCAGCGCGTCTGGATTTTTACTAGACAGACAGTGTTGAAGTTGTGGGTAGCTGACCCGGGGTTAGTAAATACTTATGTATCGTTGTGCACAGGAGTAGGGGTTAGAGTGGAGCAGTCTTTGTTTTGGGGGGGGGGGGGTTACATGTTTGTGCTAGATATGAGAGTATTTGAAGTTGTTGTACATAGTGGCATTTCTTTTTTGTCCACAGCATTTGGTCACGGCCCGTAGCTCGTGGTGCCATAAATTTTGTTCCTGACAGCTGGCAAAGGTAGTCAGTCTTCTCAGGAGGGAAAAGCAGAGGTAACGCCAGAGGCGTAAGAGCATGGTACTGTGGTGGGTATCGGCTCTGAGTACATTGGCCCCAGAGAGAGAGAGGGAGTGAGAAAGAGCAGGTCGCTGGCAGTGATGCAGTCTTCAGCGAATGGATTTCCTTAAAATCCTGAGCTCTAAGCTCATATACACACACCTATGTGGGCCTGGTGTTGTTGTTTTAACAAAAGTTCGGTCATAATAATACCGACAGCCCTAAACCCAATGAGGGGTAACTGGGCAGGTGAAAATCAGTTTTTCGCCAACAGTGAAACCTCTACAGTTGAAATCTAGTACCTAGTCAATATTTTTCAGAAGTCATCGGTGTAGGAGTCAGAACCAGGAGAAAGGGATATCATTCCCGGTTTCTGAAACGAAACGAGAAAAGCAAGGCAGGTGAAGTGGAGAGAGAGACAGTGAAAATATATCGGAGACCTGTGGAGTCTCATATTATTCTTAGAGGGTAGCCTCTGAGCCTTAGAGTTATAAAAGTTTACTAGGTAGCAGTTCAGAGTGTGATTTAGTGGCGTATATCGCTGACAGCAGCTGTGCAGATAGTCTTTACGCAGTGTCAGCAGAACAGTGACAGTAGAAATAGTAGTGAAATAGAGAGTGGTGGCTACAGTTGATGCCCCACCAATTAGACGGTAGTTAAACCCATTTAATCATTCTGATTTTTGTCCCCAGCAGGGTGAATGAAGGAGTGAAAGCGGTTGGGTTCTTTGTTTTTATTAATTTAAATTTATTCTTTTGCTTCCAGGTCTGTGCAACCTTGTACGATATAATTTTTGTTACTGTGTTATGAACTTATGTTGATTTGTATAATAAACTTTTAAATGTTCACTGGATCAGCTTCTTTACTATACCATACTTAACTGTTGTCTGTATAGTGGTGTCTGTGGTCATTAGTTTAACCTTATCTCCTTTAGTTTGCTAAAGGTAGCCAGAGGTGGGTGAGTATATAGCAATTCTTGAGGTCACGAGTGGCGAGGGAGAGTCAATCTCGGTTCTCATCCCTCAAGCCAATAGGCCCATCTGTCCACATTCACTATCATTTCTCATCAAAATCTATCATCTCAGTCTTTTCTTTTACTAGGGTCTTGTCTTACACTCAGGCATAACTCTAACTTAAATCCAACTCGTGACAATCACCATGGTTTTTGTTTTGGAGCTGCTGATGACCATTCCCTTCTTCTCCTGCTCTTCATTCCAGATTTGCAGGTTGGACTGAAGATGTGCCTCTGATTTGGCAATCAAAGCAACAAATGCCAGCTCTGAAATACATACCCGTCTCATCTTCCAGTATACCACTGAATACTTTTTGGCAATTTCCTTACATGATTTGGTGACACTGTTCATGAGGAGTTTAAAAAGATAAAATAACAGAATATCTCCATCTTACACCAGTGATGGTCCTGAACTCTTCTGATTTATGATTTTTCATCCTCACTTAATTTCTGCATGTCTTGTAGAAGCTCTTTATAGCATGGATCAGAGGTGCCGGAATGTTCTTCCTTGCGAAGCAGTCCCAAAGTTTGCTCCTGGGGACCTTGCCAAACGCCTTCTCCAGATCCAAGAAACAAAGATGCATCTCACCTTTATACTCAAGGCCTATTTGATCAGCTGCCTGAGTGTAAAAATAAGGTCCTGTGTACTTCGGTTATCTCAGAAGCCACATTGGACCTCATTCATTTGTGGCTCAGCTAGGCGTCTGAGTCTCTGCTCCAGGATTCTAGAGTAAATTTTACCAGGGACATTCAGACGGGATGTGCCTCTATGATTTCCACATTGTTGGTTGTCACCCTTTTGAAAATGGGTGTTATGATGGCAATCTCCCAATCTTTTGATATGGTCTTGTGGCACCAGGCTACCTGTAGGAACCTCAGGTGTAATAGGTTGTCTGCTGCTCCCATGTACTTAACCATTTCTGGTGTTATACCATAGTGTCCTACTGCTCTGCCCAGTATTTGTGTGAACCAAAAGAACCAACCCATCAGAAGGAGCAGAACCGTCATTGGCAGCTAAGTTCAATATTGGCTGCCACTTAAACTTCTTGTAAAAAACAGTTACCTCCTATCATGACCGTGATGATAACTTTTCTTGATCCATAACTATTCAAATTATTTTTCTCCAGTGTTGGCTTCAGTTTTTCCATCTTGATGCCATCTTCATCACCATTGGTTTCCTCTTCTGTGATAGTGTTTTTCATTCCAAATTCTTTCCAGGACTTCTGTTTTGCTGCTAGCCCCTTGTTCTTTGTTTCTGTTCTGAGTATCACATATTCTCTATATTTCTCTATTTTTCCTGCTGTGTTTTTAGCTTCACAGTATTGTTTACATGCCATTTTCTTTTCTCTTTCCCTTCTTCTGTCCATCAATGTGTCCTCTTTCCCTTCTTCCCACGTCGAACTTCACCACAAGCTTCCGCCACAGCTGCTTTTATGATATCCTTAAATTTAATTCAGAGGGTTTCCAGGTCATCTGATTGTTCTTCTATGTGTCTCACTGCTGTCGCAATAAGCCCCAGATACCTGGTCTTAATCTCTAGCTCTCTCAGCTTGTAGGTCTTAATTCTTATCTCTTCTGCTTGATTATTTAGTTTCTTGCATGATGGTGGGCAATGCGTAGACCGAGGCAACTCTTTCAGCTGTTCTTTTAATTGTCAGCAGATAGTGATCATTTCCAATCTCCGGTCCTCTCCAGACTCTAGCATCTTGTGGATGAGTTCTTATTAGCTGTATATAGCGCAAAAGTGATCTGAAAATCAATATTACCACACAGGAATATAATTCAAAGCACACTGTCAAAACAGTTTCTCTTACCTTCACATGATACTCCATCTAAATTAAGTTTCAGCCCATCAGAACAACTGCATCTGTACCCTCCATTAGAATTCTCACATATCTGCTCACAGCCATCTAGCTTTAGGTTACACTCATTAATGTCTGAAATCAGAAAAATCTCTCACTTACATGACGTGAGACTTAAAGTGTTATGTCGGCACATATTACTGCCCTGTGTAGTTCCCGATGGTCTCTGAGGAGACACAGAAAGAACAGGCCTACTGCACCCTTAGGCATGTCATACAAGGTGACTAATATGAGTTTGTGCATGGGGCTGGCATACTCCTCATGTCTGCCACAGAAACAACTGCTGCAAGAGCATGTGAATGCTTGATGCCTGCCTCACTCAGGCTTCATGGAGGAGGACCAGCTGCTGTGGTGGTTCCATCCTCCATAAGAAATCAATCAATCAATACCCTTTAGCTCCCTGAGGAGCATAGGCCTTCCAAGTCTTCCTGTCCTGTGCCATCACCTCAAGTTCTTTCCATGTTTTCCTCATCATTTTCACCTCTGTATCCAGTTCTCTTCTCCATGTGTTTTTTGGTCTACCTCTGCCTCTCTTTCCCTGTGGATCCCAGAAAAAGGACTGCCTTGTAATGCTATCAACAGGTTTCCTCAATGTGTGTCCTATCCATTGCCAGCGTCTTCTTCTCAACTCTTGTTCCACTGGCACTTGTCTGGTTCTTGTCATCAATTCCACATTTGTGACTTTGTCATACCATTTCAGTCCTTCTATTCTACGCAAGCACCCTTAAGAAAGTCAAAGGAAAATTTTGACATTACTAATGTTAAAATTACTAGTAAATTAAATATTAACCCACACACCCCAGACTTTCACACCTCTTCCATTTTGTTTTAACAAAACAATTATGAACAATCAAAATAAATACACAAACGTACACACAGAATTTGAACATTTTCATTCACCCTATATACAATAATTAGTCAGAAAGGGTAATACCATAAGCAAACAGCGGCAACCGAATATACTATCTAAAATTATAGACAAATTATATCCTAATTATAACCCATCAGGGGCTGAGTAAGATCTTTTTCATTAATAAAAAATTTAAAAAAAATGCTGGACAAGTGTAATCACATTTTAACTTTTTTAAATAATCAAACTGACGTCAGGGTCAAATTAAAAAGGTTCGGTTTTTGTTGTTGTTGAGAAATAACATAAAATAATTTCACTGAAAGTCTATTATAATTTTACACTGAACATTTTTCTCAGAAACAAGCAGAAGATTCAGATTTAAAAAGCTTTAACATGGTAATCTCAGAATAAGTGTTACTGTGACAGTTCTACTGTTCCATGACTAAACAATGTTTATACTTAATTAGGTTTATTACATCATTTTTCTTCAGCCCAACACCTGATTATATTGTCATGTTTTTACGTGGTACATTAAAGGAAGAGAGCATAAATAGTCAAATAAATTAAAAAAACAAAAAAACCCAGATAAAGTCAACATTAAGGAGACTCAAAAACATCAGAAACAGCAACACGAGGAAATGTTAATTACAAAGCAGACATAAGACACTTTAGGGAACAGCAACCAACCTTGACAAGATTTATTAGTGGAGTTGAACTGGTACCCGACATTACAGGCACACAAATAGCCACCCTCATAGTTCTCGCAAGCTTGATCACAGTCATTAGTGCTGACAGAGGCACACTCATTAATGTCTGGGGGGTACCAAAAATGCAATATGTTCTTTCATTTCATGTATTTTTTTTTAATCCAGTTTTTGCCATTAAGCATCATGGGGAGAAACAGTTTTCATTCTTGTGCTAGGTGTATGTCTTTGGTCATATATTTTTCATGATTTCTGTAACATTCTCTTTACATCTTTATCTTGGGAATCCCCTATTTCCTGCAGTCAAACCTTCTTCTGATGAAAGCATTGGATGGTAGCTAAATCTAGCTGATTTCTGACACGGCACCCATACCTTTTTATTTCTTGTCACTCTAATATCTTCAAAGATCAAAGTGTTCATTAAACGTGGATGGTAGACCCATGTAGTTGCCAAGGGTCCCTAAGGAGGCAAAGAGAGAATAGGACCACTTTCCTCTCAGGAATATTGTAACAGGCAGCTAACATGAGGCTGGCAACCTCGTGGGAATATCGTAAGAGGCAGCTAACATGAGGCTGGCAACCTCGTCATATAAAATAAAGTGTTACAGAAATCACTGCAGCAAGAGCACATGAATGCTTAGGTGCAGGTTTCCTGCTCAGGGATTAGCTGCAGTAATAGCTTCATGCACCATCAGAAGCAAAAAAGGGAAATGATAATGAAGGAGGGGTAGGGAGAGGGGACTGACATGTTAGGGCTCTCAATGGCACATAATACTCTTTTCACGAAAGCAAATAATAAAGTCTCCAACATGTGTACTATAACCTTTATACTGTTGTCTGACACTGCTGCCTTATTTCACGTGTTTGGAGTTTTTCCTTCTGAAACCCCCCCCCCCCCAACAACAACCAAAAAGCAACTGACTTTCATACCTGGGTGCTGGCTTAGAATAGAATGATTGAAGTGGTAAGGCAAGATCCATATTGTGGAACTGATGCCAAGCACCAGACAAGTGCTAGTTGAACAAGAGATGAGAAGAAGATGCTGGACCCACCATTTGGAAACCCTGTTGATAGCATTACCATGCACTCCTTGCTATGGTATCTCTATGGTAAGAGAGGTAGAGAAAGACCAAAGAACGCGTGGAAAAAGGAACTGTAAAGGACATGCAGGGGATGAAGAAGATGTGGAAAGATCTTGAGCAGATGGCACAGGTCAGGAAGACTTAGTTTGTTGAAGGCCTATGCTCCTTGGGGAGCTATATGGTGATGATGATGAAAGTGGAATGATGCAGATTACATTTTTGTACATTAGGTGTAGCCTTAGATAGTTTCATGTCAGAGTTTTGTTTTGTTTTTAAACTAAGAGCCAGGGATCCAGACCCCCAGGACGACCCACAGTCTGCTGGGAGGACAACGTTATACATTCTCTAAAGTACCGAGGACTAGAATGGAACCAGGCCATGAGGAAGACAGCTAATAGGATAGTATGGCGTTCTCTCTTCCAAACCTCTACACCTCACAGTAGAAGATGAATGACTAAGTAAGTAAGCAAGTTTTTAATTCAACTTTAGGATTTTGTTAATGCCATCATCATTCCTCCAGCCTTCCCCCACCCTGAAACTTTATCTTCTGCTTTCCAACATTTATGACAGGTAATGAGCGAGTTCCCATCGAAAAAGAGGATGCAACAATTTTATTTTCTGTATCTCCTACTCAAGATGTCAGCTATATGGAGAGACGCAAAACAAGATTCTGAATGCTATATATAATAAAGATTATGATAAATAATACTAAGGAAATCAACACAATTAAAATAAACATCCAGATTGTTTGTCCATATGATACTTCTTCTTCGTACACTCTCAGACGTCAACTTGAATGTTTTCAAAGAAAGCAGTAGTCAGCTTGAGGCTTTTAGCATCTCCGTGGAGCTTTTCTTCTTCTTCTGCGTTCGTCCTGAAAAGGATGTTTGTTACGTTATGTCACCGTTTACAGCAAAGCTGCGATATCTGTGCCTTTCGGCCCGACGCATCCATTTTCAGCATGGTATTTTTGGGGCCGGGTTAGCCTTCCCTCTTCGATCTCTACTCTCTCAGCCAGACTGCAGTGATGCAGCCTGTTTCCAGAACCACCAATTGGAGGTGGAGTAGGGTCTTGGTCAGCTCTGGTTCGCTGACCCTGATGCAAGCAGTCATGCTATGGGTCGCTTACTGCATTCTTCACTATTTATGCATCTTGAGTACCGTGGAGCTTTTCAATGAATGGTACTGGTGTCGGCCACATGCGCTTTCTGTGTTTCACATATCTTTGGTATCTTTGAAGCAGATGTTGAGCAGTCATTTTATCAGTGTCACAGTTACACTCATTGGTAGTTCCCATCTTTAGCTGGTTGAATAGATGGTATCCCAATCTGTTGTGGCCCATGAGGAGTCTGAAGATTACAACATGTTTTCTTCTGTTGAGCTGGTAGTATGCATCATTCTGTGTGTGACCTGGATGCTCTACATTCCTTTTGTTTCTGTATCTGATTCTGATAGAACTCTTTTCCTCCCCGAAAGTTATTCTTGCATCAGGCTGAGGTAGCTTTCCACCTTCCTTTGCCAATCTGTCAGCCTCTTCACTGCCGGTGATGTTACAATGAGATGGGATCCATTGGATCACAACTCTTTTGAATCGTGACATAGTTTGTGGAGCACTATTCTTAGGTCATTCAGGTCTGCATTATTTTGGCTTTTCAACGTTGTAATTACTGACAGTGCATTGGTAAAGAAAGCAACTTGTCTCTCTATGCTTTCCTCTGTCATTATAACCTCTGCTGCAGTTTTCAAGGCCAGTGCCTCTGCTCTGAAGTTACTTGAGAATTGTCCTGTTGTCTCTGACAGCTGTTTTTGTGCACCAGTACTTCAAAGCTCAGAAAGACATCGCCACCTCTATTGTCTGTTGCATTTGCTGATCCATCTGTGTATGCATTGGTCCAGGTGTTGCGTGGGTAATGTTTCTCTATGTATTTTGTCGCTATGGATTTTCTCTGTTGCAACAGGCTCTTCTTTCTTTCAATTTCAAGTATGTTTTCTATCATTTCAGGGAAACGATGTTGTTTCCAATCTGGCAGCTTGTGTGCAGTGTAGATGGGTTTAATAGTTGATACTGCATTTATGGAAACTGCTCTCATCTGTGGTCTGGTTGATTCTACAAAGTTGCTTCGCTTGAGTCTTTGCCTTCTAAGAGCATTTAGTCTATTACACATTGGATGGTCTGTTAGTCTCTTGAATTTTTCAGCTAGTTGCTGGGCCCTGCTTTCTCTTCTATCCTCCATTGGCAGAAGGCGTGTAATCTTTTCAAGTTCTTTTATAAGTGTTTTCTTCATGCCTCCCGTTGTAATTCTCATTGCTTGATTTTGGAGTCTGCTGATTTTATCAAAGTTTGACTTAGCAACTGTTGCCCATACTGCAATGTCATACTCTAGCTCGCCCTCTGTATAACATCTTTAGCACTCTGTCATCTGCACCCCGTTGTTCCAGCATTTTTTCATAATTGCCATTCTTTGCCTTGCTCTCATCCAGTTTCTGTCAACTTGTTTTCCCATGTCAGACGGTGATCAAAAGTAATGCCTAGGTAGTTTGGATTTTTATTTAAATGTAGATTTCCTCATTCAGCACTAGTTTGGAACTCTGTGGTTTATTCGAGAGGGAAAACAATATAATACAGTATTGGCATCAGGGGTTAAGAAAATAATTTTGAAAAAAAAAGAGACAGATTGATGTATTCTAGTTTAAAAAAAATAAATTATTCAGAACAGCTGAAAAGAATCATTTCTTTTAACATTAATTTCACACACATTCCTTTCTTCTTAATTTTTTTTTTCTGGACTTTCTTGAATTTGATTTTCTCTGTTCACTGCTTAAAATGTTCTAATCATATAACCTTTGTCCGTACAGATTAAGAAGCAGATACTAGGGCAAAGAAACAAAACAACCATCATGATCAACGTCATCTCCATTTGTTTGCTTCTTATAGAGTACTCAGCCATCATTGCTGATGGCTCCCTTGCAGGAAAAGGATCCCGTTACATGCCCATTGAGGCATAGTGGGAATACGGTGTTAGACCCATATTTTCTTGACCATCGGCACACTAGGGGTGACATGGTCAGCATCACGCCGGCCGCCTTAATCTTCCCAGCTCTGGTACCCAATTTTTTAGGCTGGGTCGACTCCAGAGCCGTTTGCGGTCTAAAAAATCCTACCACAACTGGGGATCAAACCATGGACCACCGAGCTAGGAAGCCAGTGCACTAACCAAATTATAAACTTTGCTGCTGTGGTTTCTTTAGCAATTAGTTTTATATGATGAGGACAACCTCATATTTATCGCATTTGATAAGATACCTGAGGAAGCATATTTTTTCTATGTCTCCTCAGAGACCACCGGGTACTATACAGGGCCAACATAAAAATGAAACACATTAAAGAAAGAAAAAAAAAAGAAGTACAGCCAAGAGACATAAAACAGGAATATATTCTTACCTTGACAAGAGTCACCTATCCTTGCGTAACCTGGCAAACACTCACATAAAGCACTGCCAGGTGTATTGACACATCGTTCTTTAACTTGACAGATCAACAAACCTGTACTGCATTCATCGATATCTTTTTCACAATACGTCCCTATAATGAAGGTCAACATAAAGCAGTTCATCAAGTATCGTCTAAAGCAGTGCTCCACAACCTGTTTCACTTTACGGCACACTTAAAGTGCCTTTCAAAATTCCATGGCACACTATGATATTTAAATAGGTGGGTATTGTAAATATTTAAAAATTCAATACAGTCACAAGATAAGACCACGCTCCCTAATTTTTGTGATGAACTGGTGAATGATAACTATACTTATTATTTGTAAAATTGTACGCATGAGATTCTTTTGTAACATTTTGCCATAAGATATAATTTTGAATAGCATTATATTGTATATTCTGCCTGGTGTCACGGCACACCATGCAGACATCGGCGGCACACCGGTTGCGGGGCACTGGTCTAAAGAGATACCATCAACATCATGAGTTTTCCCCACCCATCATGCCTCCCCTAGGGGCTGGAACTTTGTCAATCTGGACAATAAAACTAAAAAAAATAAAAAACTCTTAAAGGATGAAAGGCCAGTAATTACTGTGGATTTTCCAAAGAGCTCATGATGGCAGGCCAGTTTTGAGGGCTGGTATATTTGGAATACATTTTTGTTCAGTTTTGTCCCAGTTTTATTAATCCTCATTTCATTTCCCTGACAACTATGTATAAAGTTACCAAACTTTTTTTTTTTTAATTCGGAAAGAACACATGAAATCTCAAAGTTTTGATAAAAATTTATGAAAATGTAAATATTTTTCATTTATAAAAATGAGAAACATGTTAATCTAGCCATCTGAGTTGGAGATGAGATTGACCTTTTTGAAAATTGATTGTTTTACACGGTAAGTTATTCATCAACAGGGGAAAGAAGTTTTGATAGACGACCCCTTTTTTTTCTATTTCAGATAGCTGGCTTTATACTGATCCAGCTTTAGGTTCCTAGATACTCAATATCTAAGTTATTTGAAGGTCAAGTAGCCAACTCAAGATGTGTAACCTATCTTTAGCATCATAAGCGTCTGATTGACAGAGTGATTAGATCGCTGGTCTCTTGTGGCAAAGGTGCTGGGTTCGATTCATGGTATCGACACGCTTCAGTCTACCCAGCTGTAAATGGGAACCTGACTTTGGACTTGAGTTAGGGAAGGAAAAGGCAGTGAGGAAGGGAACTGGTCACCCCACCTCTCAATGCTGGACCCAGTATAGTGTAGTCTCTAACACTTCACTTCCCTACAGCAGTATCTGCTATGGGACTACCTTGACCTTTATGACATACATGGTATGGTGCAGTGGTCTATTCTCTGCTTCCCAATATGAGCGTCAGGATCAATATTAGGAAAAAGAAGTTTTACTGTACCATTATTTTTATATTTCACCAGTGTAAAAGCCCGTCATAAGACGGGAATTAAATTCAAAAGCACCAATACCTAATGGCAATTTTACTTATTCAACAGTATTTTAAAAAAACCACTGTGCATCACCACAGTACACGAACTACGTAGCAGCAGTGAGGATTTCAATGCGTGTTTACGGGATCACACATTCTATAAATATATTTTTGTGCACACTGTCATTTGTGCATTCTTCTTTGGTAAGTGTTACTATCTTTAGGAGAGTACATATAAGGGAAACAATACAATTTAATAACATAGATTCAAAGACCTCTTACGTTAGTTTTCCATTAATATCAAAACCATCCAGTTTGGAACTTCTGAAGCATGGATTCAGAGTTTGATACAATAACTGCCCCAGTTAACGTAATTTCAGACAGCCACTTCAGCGTTGCAGTAGCTGATTGTATCTCCATTCTCATGCTGGAGGTTGTTGTCAGGTAAGATTCACTCTGCTCAGCAATGACCCTGCCCTTTACCATAGCTGAGAGGCCTCATCCTGATTTCTCACCAAGGAGAACAGACCCATAAGTGAATTCTATGGCATCATCATCACAGAAGTTAGAGATCGTGCTCTTTTGTTCACACCTTCTTCAGATTAAAAGAGAACAACATGGATGCAGAAGGAGAAGTAGGGGAGAGACAGAAAAAGATGGGCTGGAAAGAAATAAAAAACAGATGAGAGGGCACTTATCAACCTGTATATCCTGATTTGCAAACACATCCTCTTATAGGGTCACAATGAGAGGCTCCAGTACTACAGGCACAGTCTTCAGCACATTCCAGTCCCCATTTGCCTCCACTGCAAGCTGTAAAGAGATATTTCAGAGATGATAGTTGCTGTATCCATGGAAATCTCAAGCCTGATTAGGTAGTATCTTCAAAATGCATAACAAACACAATGCCCTACTTAGAATGTTTGTATGAACACACAGCTTCGGACTGTTAAGATATGTTGAACAGAATGATACAAGAGCTACAAAGATAAAATACAGATTTCACACTATTTACCCTAATTATAACTGAAAGTGCCACCACAGGTCAGGCTGAAAAGCATATCAAATCTTTAAAAGAAACAAAAGACAAAATATGAACAGTTAGTGAAGGGCAAACTATCACTATGCCTATCATGAAAGAGCGTCCGACTGACAGAGTAGTTAGAGCGCTGGCCTCTTGCGGCAAAAGTACCAGGCTCAAAACACGGTGGTAGACTGCTATAGGTACCCAGTTGTAAATGGGTAACTGACTCTGCTCTTTAGTTAGGGCAGGCAAAGGTAGCGAGAAGGGAACTGGTCACACCACCCCTCGAAGCTGGACCTAGTATAGTGAAGTCTCAAATACTTCACTCCCCTACTGCAGTATGTGCTACGGGACTACTTTTACCTTTGAAGTTGAAGTTTTTTACGAGATGGGGTAACCAGCCTGTGATGTGGTACTGTGATTTTATTTTTCAAGAGGCCCCATTTTGCTTCTACCTGTAACTATTCGAGTTTAGTCTTCTTCTCTTAGTAATTTATTGAGTTTTCAGGAAAGATGACGGTCGGGTTTAATTTTAAGATTCGCACCAGTTTTCTTTTCTTTAAATTAATTGCGATCACATAGGCTTTTCTTTGTTAACAGTAATCGCGGTCATTTTATTGTATTTACTAGGCACTGCAGTTATTTTAGGCTGGGTAGATTTTTCAGCTCAGATAAAACCGAGAAACCCGCACCTACCCAGGTAAATTGGGGGTGGGTGTGAACAAGCTCTACCCAGGCACTTAAAACTGGCGCTAGGATCGAATTAAAGTTAATTTTGCTTCCGCCAACAGGTAATATTATTTAACATGACGCAATTGGATGGGAGTGGGTTACTCGTACGTTCTAATTATAGCGCACGAGCGCGGACTAATTTTAGATTTTGCGGCAAGATTATTGGTCTAAGAGGGACGCCAGCGATGACGTAGGGCATAGGTCAGCATGGTTTGTTTTATGATATATATCCGTGTCTATTCATTAGCGGGTCCCTTTGTCTGCAGAATTACAGCCGTGAGATTGACGTTGTTATCGATTTGCTCTAACGAGAGATATTTGGTAACTGGGTATGTTGTAAAGTTAAATTAAAGTAGAAGATAGTTCTGTAGATCTTTGCTTTTGTATAGTATAAGTTTTCTTCAGGAAGTTTTAGTTGAATTTCTTAAACAGAAGCGCCATCGATTACTATCTTAGAGATAAACTGGAAATGTAAGTGTGCATAATGTTTTTCTAGGTTAAGCTAGTTCAATCTTTGGATGTTAGGGTAGCTTTGTGATATTATCTGTGTGAGTATAGCGTTTAGATACGCAGGCGCTCTGTCATAGGTAATTGGTAGACCAGGGAAATCGAAATGCGATTATGATAGGGGCAGAGTAGATACATGGGAGTAATTGGGTAATTTAATTAATTGGGACTAGTACTTTGTTATATAGTCAGAAGACAGGGGTGTACTTAATAATTTCCTTATCTGTTGATCTATAATATTTGCAGTGTAAATACGCTTGCGAAAATTAATCTTACAAGGAGGAATTTATGTACAGGAAAGTTTGAAGTGTTGTGACTCTGTGGCTAGACAGTTGAAAAAAACCAAAAACAAAAACAAAAAACACACACACCCACACAAATAGTAATACGTCTTACAAGGAGAAGGACAAGTGGCTAGACAGCGTAACAATAGATTTAGGTCAGCTGCTTTTGGGGTTTCCTAAACAGACAGGTTGAAGTGGGGTAGTTTGACCTTTCGTAGGAGAAATTGTTATCGCTTGTGCAAGAGAGGTGTGTAGGGGATAGAGGGAAGCTGTATTGAGTTAAGGGAGTTATGTGTTAGAGATGAGTGTATCTTTGACAGGTTGTATATTTGTTGTTATTTGTTTTGTTTACAGCAATTTTTCACGGCCCACAGAGGGGGGTGCCATTTAGCCATACAGCTGGCCAAGATATTCGGTCTTCTCAGGAGAAGAAGAGTCGAGATATCACCAAAGGTGAAGAGCACTGGTGACGCGGTGGTTACAGGCGCCAAATCCGTATGCAGCAGTAAAAAGAAGCAGTTCAATTTCAGTGAAGCATTCTTCAGCGTGAAAAGGATTTCTTAAAATCCTGAGCTCTAAGCTCATATCCACACACCGAAACAAAGGCACGTGGCCTGGTGTTGTCGTTAAATTTGGTCATAATAAAACCGACGGCCCTAAACCCAAAGAGGGGTAACCGGGCATGTGAATCAAGATTCGCCAGTAGTGAAGCAGCTACATTCCGAGTCAAGTATCCAGTCTAAAAAAAACCCAAGCCATCAGCTACAATATTCGTTTGGAGGAGATAGGGTCAAAATTCCTTCCAAATGCACTAGAGAGAGAGAAGGGGTGTAGCAGAGAAGTCTCTCAGTAGAAACCAGGAGTGTCAGACAGACACTGAACATAAATAGAATTCATCAATTAGTCATTCAGTTCATGTAGGACTTTAAAAAGTTCAATCAGCTTTCGGTGTAGATACTGGTGTTAGTTAGTGGCGGGTATATCGCCTAAAGCGTTGAAGCTGTGTAGACAGTTCATTTAGTGACGTCTGCAGACAGACAGTGGAGTAGATTTTGTTTAATAATATATTAGGTTAGTTAGGAGTGGTGGATCTGATGTTAGAGACCCCGCCAAACAGGTTGTTGTAATCCTTAACTTTCTTCCCTGCAGGTTGAGGGGAGGGTGACATTGTGGGTTTACCATTTGAAATCATTTTTAATTGTTTGTTCTGTTTCAGATGTGCAAACTTGCACGTTATTCATTTTATTATGTTATCTGAATTTTGTGGTGTAAATAAACTATAAACTTCATACTGGATCAGTCTCTCTAAATGTATATCTAACTATACTGTACGTATATATTTGTCTGTATAGTGTGTCTGTGGTCTTAGTTAAACCTTATCTCCTTTTGTAAAGGTAGTCAGAGGGGGTGAGTCTATAGCTATCAAATATGTCACAAGTGGCGAGGGAGAGTCTCGGTTCTCACCCCTCGAAGCCAATAGGCTTATCTGTCCCCATTCATTATCATTTCTCATCTAAATCTATCTTCTCAGTCTTTCTCATAATAGGGTCTTGTCTATACACTCAGACACACTCTAAACTAAATCCACTTTGTGACAGCCCCATGCCCAACCCTCCTTAGTTGCTTTTTATGACATGCATGGTAGGGTACAGTGTTACTATTCTTTGCTCCTCTTTCGGGCCCCAGTAACACCCGGGTGACTTTTACCTTTACCATCATGAAAATTAAAAAATGAAGAACGCAGATAACTGGCTATAATACGATATAAAGTTGGAAAGACAAAATAAGTAAAAATTTTCACACAAAAAAAAAAGAAAATTATGGGGAAAAACTATTTGTTACAATAAATCTGTAGATGATAAACTCTCATTTGTGACCAAATTAAAAAAATATACTAAAAGAAAAGAGCAGGGGAATGATGGTATATCACAATCACAGACTGAGGTCTGTATGAGAGATAGCCCAGCAAGAGATACTGCCTGAGAAACATGACAGAATAAGAGGTTGTCAAAGAAACACTGCAGATGACAGTCAGCCTGAGAAACATCAAAGAATGAGAGTTTGCCTGAGAAACATCACAGAATGATAGTTTGTCTGAGAAACAAAACAGAATGAAATTTTGTCTGAGAAACATAACGGAATGAGATTTTGTCTGAGAAACATAACAGAATGATAGTTTGACTGAGATACAAGATATTTATTTCAGAAACACTTCTACAATAATAAAAAGTTGCACAAAGAAAAAAAAAGTTATAAAAATAAAATTACGAAACTGGTTTTTCCCAAAATGTCCTATTTTATTATTTTAGTGTCCCATAGTAAAACTGCCATCTTACTATTTTCATCACATGTCTATTTTTAAATAGTTTTCACTCTAATCCCGCTGTGTAAATATTTGCTGCTTGGTATTTCTGTCAATTTTTTTATTCGTAATCAATAAATAAGTAAATAAATATCAGTAATTAACAGGCACTCGTTGGACAGAAATGAAGACACCAGACAACAGAAAAGAAACATAAGGATAGGCTTACTGGGAACCAAACCAAGAGCCATCCAAATGGCACCATCGCCTTGTTGTGAAGGGTAAATCATGAAAGGATGCACAGCCAATTTTGCACCGCATTATTCTTAATCTAGTGGTTTAAGTACTGTACTTGCTTTCTCTACTACTTTCCACTCTAATTCTACTGCTACTCTTATAAACTAATGAGCTCACCAACACAAGATCGTCCATCATTGTCGAGCATAGATCCAGGTAGGCAGGAGCACCTATAGCTTCCATTTGTGTTGATACATCCATCTTTGTACCCACACAAATTTAGATGGTTAAACTGACATTCATTGATTTCTGGGAAACAAAGAAAATGCTTATTAAACTTCTCTTCTTCATGTGTATGATAAAAGAATGGAATGTCATAGGATAAATCTGCATTAATCTTCAGCTGATAAGTATTTTATAAGAGGGGAATCGTATAAACTATATACTGGGGGGGCTAGTGTAGTTGCCCCTGGGGGAGCCTCTGAGGAGACACAGAAAGAATAGGAATGCTACCACAGGCGTGTCATAAGAGGCAAATAATATGAAGATGTGAATGAGGCTGGCAACCTCATCATGTGACACATGCTGGGTGATGCATGCTGTCACATTAATTAATCCTCAAAGATGCTTACTATCTTCTTACACCATAATTGTCACATCCATTCTGAGTAAACCAATCAACACCGAAATTTAGTCCCAAACTGAACACTGTATTATGGAAATGTCATGAAGCACATACATTATATGAAATATAAAATATCCAAGGTAATAATTTGTGATTCTTCCTTCAGAATCGAAAAACAAGATTCAGCCATAACATCTAGCCAGCTTCTCCACTCTACACGCAACCTTCCAGTTCACCTTTCCATCCAAAACTTTACTCCTTCGCATCTTGAACTATTCTCCCGTGTTTTGACACACAATCCGCACGAGGCAAACTCACGTAAAAACCAGACTGACCGATTTTTATTTGCACTTAACATACACACAGGCCTACACAATTTATCGTTCACGCAAACAACCTCTCTTACTTTATCATTTGACCCCCACACACCATTATCATCATCATCAGCGTAATAATAATCATCATCATTACAACATATGCTTGATAACTGTGTTGCACTGACATCATCATCATCAATACAATATACACTTGACAACTGTATTACACTGACATCATCATCATCATCATGTGAAACATATTGCTACAGAAACCACCACTCCAAGAGCACATGAATGTTTTGATGCAGGCTTCCTATAAGGGGACCAGCTGCAGTGGTGCTTCCATGCTCCATAAGGGGCGAAAATGGAAATGAGAGACACAGATACTGGGAGATTTGTAAAAATTACATGTTAAGGAGATGTGCATCAAATGCATTTTAAGGGAGATGTGATTAATAATGAAATATCAATAATATTATGAAATGATACTGACAGTTGCTTGCACAGAACAGAGGGACTGCACTGGTACGACAAGATCACCAATATGGAACTGATAACAAGAACTGGACAAGTGCTAGTAGAACAAGAGATGAGAAGAAGATGTTGATGTGGGATATGACTCCCACTGAGGAAACATGCGGACAGAAGAGGGCAAGAGAAGTTGATAAACAAGTTCTAATACACTTTTTTGCCTGTTCCGGGTTTTTGTATTTTTTAATCTTTCTGTATCACACATCATATCGGTTTTTTTTAAAAATTCATATTCGCCACATATTTACAATGTCCATTGCCTTTGTCTGTTGACCTGTTTATATTTGTCTGTGTTGCCTGTTTGTGACATGAAGGATGAATCCTGAAACGTCCCATATTTCCTGTATACGTTAATTTGTAAAACTGATTCCATACCATTTTTATGTTTTAATTTATATATTACTAAGAGAGGTAGAGAGAGACAGAGAAAATCATATGGAGAAGGGAACTAAGACATGAAGGGGATAAACAGAACATGGAAAGAATTAATGGCACAGGACAGAATGGCTTGGCATAAATTTATTGAAGGCCTATGCTCCTGGGGGACCTGTAATGTAGTGAAAGAATAATGAATCCACATTCAAGATGACTTGTAAAAAAAATTTACACATGTATAAAGATAAAACCAAACGTCAAACTCACCCATACAATTCTCCTTACCGGACAGACCATACCCACTGTTACACTTGCAATAGGGAGTATTTGTTGGTAAGTCTATTGTACATATGTGCTCACAGGTCAGGTTAGTTACCCCAGCACACACATCTGTATCCCCTGCAGAAGAAATCAACATTCATGACTGATTTCATGTTAAACAGAGAATCAGCTGATCATATGTTATGATACTTTCAATTCACATGTTGAGCTTTGCAGAAAGTAAAATAATTACTCTGAACATTTGCCGACGGCAGACATTATTCTGATTACCAGCACTGACTCATTACTCTTCAGTTGCCAGAGAGCACAGGTCTTCAATAAATTTATGCCAAATCCAAATCCTCCCGACATCAACTTAACATCTGTCTGTGTCTTCTTCTTCCGTTTCACGTCCATCTCCAGTTTACTTCTCCATCTACTTCTCTTTTCTTGGAGATTCCAGAACAAGGACTGCCTTGTCATGCTATAATATTTTTCAATTTATTACTTTTGTTTTGGTCCAATTATTTGCCACATGTAGTTCTTTGGGTGCCTCAGATGAAACAAAGAAAGAATATGACCACCTTTCCCACAAGCATGTCATATGAGGTGACTAACATGAGGTTGGGCATGTCTCTGGCAACTTCATGTCAAACAAACAGCTAAACCCACTGCTGCAAGAACATATGAATGCTTTGGTGCAGGCTTACAGCAAGAAAACCAGCTCCATCTTCCATAAGCAATTCTTCTTCTTCTTTCGTTCACTTGAAATATATTGTCTATATCTGCAATGTTGTTTCTTGTATAAACTTCACTGTCTTTTGTAGTTCATACAGAGGTCCATATAGTTTTGCTTCCAGTGTTGTTTCTCTGGGCCAGTGGGTTTGCCTCAAAATATCATATTCGGGGCAATCTTGAAGTACGTGCTCCGCAGTCTGGGGTGCCTGTCAACATGTACAATTGGCTGAATTGCCAATCTTGAATTTTGTATACATGTGGCTGCGGAGTCGGTTGTGTCCTGTTCTGAGGCGCAGAATGACAATTTGTTCTGATCTCTTCATAGCTTGGTAGTCATCCTGTGTTGGTGGCTTTCTGATCCATAAGCAATAAAATGGGAAATGATGATGGTGATGCTTTCAAGTATTGTTTAATCTGATTAGAGCATCCGACTGGCAGAGTGGTTAGAGCGCTGGATTATCACTGCAAAGGTGCTGGCTTCAAATCGCGGTACCGACAAGCTCCAGTCTACCCAGTTTTAAATAGGTACCTGACTTTTAGTTAGGGAAGGAAAAGGCAGCAAGGAAGGGAACTGGTTATCTCACCTCTCGATGCTGGACCAAGTATTGTGAAGTCTCTAACACTTTGCTCCCCTAAGGCAGAATCTTCTATAGGACTAGCTTTTTAAATTTACCTTCAATCAGATTAAGGTATATAACAAAATCTCTCATGGTTCTTGTGCATCTGTAAAACGTATATATATATATATATATATATATATATATATATATATATATATATATATATATATATATATATATATATATATATACATATATATATATATATACTGGTTTGTCTTGTATCTCTATACAAAAATTTTATGAGTGACTAGTGTAAAAGCCCGTCATAAGATAGGAATTAAATTCAAAAGACCCAATACCAGGGATCCAGACCTCCAGGACGACCCAGAGTCCGCTGGGAGGACAACATTAGACAATCTTTGAAGGACCGAGGACTAGAATGGAACCAGGCCAGGAAGAAGACAGCTGATAGAATAGTCTGGCGCTCTCTCTTCCAAACCTCTACACCTCACGGTAGAAGAGGAACGACTAAGTAAGTAAGACCCAATACCTAATGGCAATTTTACTTATTCAAAAGTATTTTAAAAAACCAAAATATTTGTTTTACATCTGATGTTAAAAGTCTGAACATGACAGACGAGCATCTTGATTTTCTGTTGTTTTAATCTGGTACAACTTAAATCATGGATCTCCGCATCTTCCAGTAAAATTTTAATAATAATGTAGTTTTACACTCTTTAATATTAATATATTTTTAAGTACTTTTTTAAAAAAATGAAAAAATACACCGATATAAGGGAACCAAATAATTTTGTACAAAGTATGAAAGAGAGATGTTAGTGGCACAGTCATTTGTGCATTCTTCTTTGGTAAGTGTAACTATTTTCGGGAGAGTACATATAAGGGAAACAATACAATTAATGTCTAACTTTTAACCAAAGTTGCATCCCTTAGCGTTACGTACTGACAGAAAAATCTGGGATTTTATATATATATGTTGTTGCTATCTGTATTATTCAGAACCACCATTATAAGACCAAACAGTAACAGAGTTCTTTTTCTAAGAACATTGTATGGTTAAATAGGATAGTTTATGTATAAGACTAATTGGCTACCAGCCCCTCTAGATAACCTGATTAGCCCAGAAACACTTCCTCTACTTTCAGTTTGTTAGCCATGCTAAATCTGCAGGCCTGTTGTCAGAATGAAGTCCAGTCTTTCCCAGGTCCATGTGGGAAACCCTTAATTTCTGCCTTAACTCTGCACCATCTAGCTAGATTTAACATCACAGGTCATTGTGGGCTGGGCAGATTTGGAGAATGTGTTCAGGGGTTTGGATTCCAGTTCCACATAGACATTCATTACTTTGTGATACCCTCAGGCGATGGGGGCCTACTAATCACAACACAACTTTATCTTCTTCCAGGGTTTAATGGCAACAGCAGTAAATTGAAAACAAAATAGGAAGAAAGTTGAGAATGTAATATTTGTCTGCTAAACACAAAAACTATGTGAATTCTTCTGATAATTCTTTTTGTTATAAGACAAAGTTTCCGTTCAATCCTTGATGGGTTATAATTAGGATATATAGTGCAGTAAATTCAAGATAATAACCAAGGCAATAAACCTCGCAGAGAAATGGACATTGCATCTCCCCATTATGTGTTAAGCGTCATGTAGCTCCCGGGGGTTTTGAGGAGACAATGAAAGAGGACTAATGCCCCCTCAGGTTTATTATACAAGGTGACTAATATATGAGGGTGTGCACTGGGCTGGCATCCTCATTATGACACATACATTGCCACATAAATCACCCAGAGCTTGTGAAGCTACAGTGGTGGCTTTGTATTCCGTAAGGACTGCTAAGGAAACTATGATTATGACGTATGGCACAGATGGAAGGAAAAAACTAAACTATATATATGTGTGTGTGTGTATATATATATATATATATATCTGAAAATATACATTTGATGCCATTAATCTTTCCCTTCTGTGTGCATAATCTCAATTTAAAACTAAATGGATCATGATTTTTGTGTACTCACTCTTGACACAGCTGGTTCGATCAGTGTCCAACTTGTAACCATAGTAACATTTGCAGTTGTATTTTCCTGGCATGTTTTCACACACCTGCTCACAGTCATGGATTTTTGTAGCACATTCATCGATATCTGAAAAAGGATGTACAAAAATAAGGGGATGAGCTATAGTGAAATGTTGGTTTCAGACATAATTGCAGGATTTCAATGAAACTGCACAGCTTTCACATACAACAATTATAGTTATTTGTAATGCAGTTTGATGGTGCTGTGCTAGTGGTTGTTTTGGAAGCAGTGGCCACATTAGATTAGATTTCAATGCTGCATATCAATTTGATAAGGCTTTGTCATTTTCTGAGTTGACTTTGACTTTTCCAATCCCCTAGGTTATAAGTTTTCAGTTTTTTTTCCTTGTGTCAGACAGTGAAAGGTACATGTCTTTTTCAAACACATTGTATCTCCATACACAGTGTTGGTTGATGGAGGGGTTTGGTGGTAGCAATTGCTTCCACAGGTCTGCTAGTGCCAGGCAATACAGGAGGTGGTGTTCTACTGTTTCTTCTTTCTGTCTGTTACAGTGGCTGCAGTATGGTGCATGGTTTGAGGTCACTCTGTGCAAATGCTTGTTGAGAGGTACATGTTTTGTTCTCAACCTGAAGATTGTACTCTGGTTTCTTCGGCTTAAGTTGCTGATATTATCTCTGGGGTTTGGCTGAGACATGTCTGCATTTAGTGCTCTTGCAGTTGTGCCAGCAGCCCAGCGGTCCATCCACTGCTGTTTGCAGTTGTTCTGTATTATGTATTTTGTGGTTCTTAAGTTGGTAGAAATGTTCAATTGTGGCTTACTTGCTCCTTTCTTTGCTAGTCTGTCAGCACTCTCATTGACTCGGATGCCTATATGGCCTGGTATCCACTGTAGAGTTGTGTTGACAACATAAGGCAAGTGCACTGATTTCTTTAAGTATGTTAGCTGTGGTTTTTTTCTGCTGATGGGATCCAGTTTTCAAGGGCTTGTAGGGCAGATAGTGAGTCAGAAAAGAGGATTAGGTTTTTTGGATGTTCTGTTTTGTCTTTGTATCTTGCAATGATGAATGACAAGGCTCCCAAAATGGCCTGAATCTCAGCGTCGTAATTTGAGCAGTATGATTCACAAGGTGCAGACAGCTGGCTTGTTGTCCTGTCTCATTCTCTGAGTTACGAACATTATATTTTAATAGGAAGTCGATTCTGATATTTTACAACTTTTGTCAAATCATATTTTTGACATGATTCAAACAAGAGCTACTACTACTATTACTTACGCATCATCATCAGCACCATCAACAACACCACCAGTGACAGCATCATCCTCATCACCAATATTGCCACCACCATTATCATCATCACCACCCCCACCATCATTATCATCACCACCCCCACAATCATCATAATCACCATCCCCACAATCATCATCATCACTACCAATATCCCCACCACCATTATCATCATCACCACCCCACCATACTTTTCATTTGTGCTTCTTACAGAACATGGAGCCACCACTACAGCTGGCTCCCTGGCAGGAAGCCTGCACCAAGCATTCCATTGCTCTTGCAGTAATGGTTTCTGGAGCAAATTGTTTTACATGATGAGGTTGCCAGCCTCATTCACAACCTCATATCAGTCACCTCGTACAACATGCCTGAGGGTGCAGTGGTTCTATACTTTTTTTGTCTCTTCAGAGACCCCTGGGAAATGCCCTTCAGAGACCCATGGGAAATGCCCTTCAGAGACCCCTGGGAAATGCCCTTCAGAGACCCCTGGGAAATGCCTGGGGCCAAGAGATATCTGGCTTTGATTTTAATGTTTAAAAAATAGTTACAAATTCTGCCAAATTTACAATAAATTTATTCGCAATAAAAATTTTCAATAGGATAGCAGAAATCTGATCTGACAAAAGTTTCAAATGCAGTGGACACTGTGTACCGAATCTCATGATGAACTGATGAATAATCAAGCAAGTTATTAGAACATTTACAGCAACAACAACAACAAAAAAACAAGGTTCTGAGACATAAAGCGTATTTCTTTACTACTGCAAATTTCATAAAATAATTTTCAAAGCACAGTACACGTTTATGCAAAGAATGAACCAGAGTTGGGGCACTGTACGAAGGATGGCCGCCGACCGAGCAAAGTGGAATCAATTTGTTGTTGCCCTACAAGACGCCACCAGGCGTAATGGCCACTGACTGCTTTGACGGTCGGCGGCTAAGGATCAAAGAAGACAAAGAAGAAGAAGTACATGTTTAATATGCACTCTTAAAATTGATTTATATTTATAGATTCTGGGTATCCTACATTATCATAAAATGGTCTAATTAAATTTTTATTTTTGCTAAAATCCTCCACCCCTTAAGATCCAACATGATCCTTATTTATGTGTTTTCAAACACAGCTCACAAATCTCTAAGCATCATGCCATTATATGAAATGGAAAGACTGCATCACCAATGCCTTCATTAACACATTACTTAAAATAATAAAACATTTTTGTAATTGGAAACTTTGTAACTGAATGCTCTCAATAATACAGTACTTCAACTAATGAAACCTCATAAGATGTAATTTTCTGATGAATAAATAAAAGAATCCAACTTTCCAAACTGGCAGCACAAATTCTGACTTCCTGTGTATCAGTTGCTCTGCCTGAGTGCAAACAAAAAAGAATTGCAAACCTTTCATCAAGCAATGCCTGGTGTTGCAATCTGTACTGTGGATCAGATGTTCCTTCATTTTTTTGTAAACAATAATTATAAGACAAATATTATTTATGGCAAATTCCAACTAAATCAAGCTGAATAGGGCCTATACATTAACAGTCTATTAACGAAACAAATATGTAGAGACTGAAACCTTAATGTCAAGAAGGTTAACGATCAAACCTCTCTAATTCTGAAATGAGTGACAACTGGTAGAATGTTTAGAGCATATGTTTCTTAGGGCAAAGTTACCAAATTCAAAACATGGTAATACCAAACTCCTACCCAGCTGTATATGTTGAGTTAGGGAAGGCAAAGACAAGAAAGAAAGGGAATCACAAAGCTGGACCTAGTATAGCCAAATCTCTAACATTCATTCCACTATGGTAGTATCTGCTGTCGGGCTACCTTTAGCATTTAATTCTGAAACATCAAAACGTGCACATGAAAATAAGGAAATGGCTAATAAATACATTATTTATCCTCCCAGTTTTCTACAATTTAGGATTCTGGGAAGAAAAAATTATGAAAATACCAAAAACTGGTACTCTTATACAGAAAAATCTGTAAAAGAAGCTAAGAAAAAATTATAAAAATACATCCTGTATTTAAAATACATTTTTAGAGGGAAAAAAAATACAACTGATGTATTTTGGCCATTATACATACCTTCACAGACACCACTGACACCACGTGCAAAACCCTCTCTACACCTGCAGCTATAGCTGCCCTTGTTGTTAATACAATCTTCCACTGATAAACTGCAGTTGTGGTTCAAAACATCCAGGCATTCATTGATGTCTGAAAAAATACATTAAAAACATAGATTTAATTTAAAAAAAAAAAAACCAAAAAAAAAACAAAACTAGGATGAACCTTTGTTATACGATTCTGGGAATAAAATAAAATTAAAACAAAGCAAAATAAAATAAAAAACAACAATACAAAATCCTCAGGGACAGTGTTATGATTAAAATTCATAACATGTCTGTCGATATCAAATGGTTCGACTAGGCTTCATATTTGTTTATCACCGGTTGTCCTTGGTAACAGGAAGTTACATCAGTGCCTCGGGGTAGAGTAGCAGATGTCTAGGGTTATTACCAGCAGGTCTACGATCGTTTGCTAGGGAGTCTCTGTGTGTTTTTGAGGCAGGTGGACGTGTGTTTTTGAGCTCCTGAGAATTATACTACTTCACGTTATATTCCTATGATGCTCGACCACTAGATCATCCATACACCTCCGCGTGATGATACTAGTTCATGTATGAATGGAATTCTTATTATGTGAAGAACGCGAGTAAATTAAAACTATGAAAACCTGTCGAGGACAGCGTTATAGCGACAGACGATACTGAGCTATTTTGATGACTGCATTTCTATATAATGCCAATGTACGAGGGGCGTTCAGAAAGTAATGCACCACATCGTTTGTCTCAGCTAATAATGAAGATAGAAGCATGAAATTTTGCACACTTCAAATATGGCACGTGCCAATTGTGTGCACCAAATAGCACCGCAACCGGCCAAATAATATGGCTGCCCTAAACAGTTGAAACGGAGCATGTTAGCAACTTGCATTATAAACAGCGAATTATGATAGAATTTCTCGTTGCAGAGAAGGAAACTGTTGTGAATATTCACAAGCGTCTATGTGATGTGTATGGAAGTTTTGCAGTCAACAGGAGTACAGTCAGTCGCTGGGTTCAGAGAATCAAAGAATCAGGAAGTGGAGATACAGAGCTGCTTGATCGGCTGCGCTGTAGACGTCCTGCCACAGCTACCAACGCAGAAATGTTGAAATGCGCTGAGGGCATTATTCTTACTGATAGGCAAATCACTACTCAACAATTGGCCTTACAGCTGTCAGTCAGCATTGGTAGTGCAAATGTAGTTATAAAAACTCTCGGATTTTCTAAGGTTTGCGCAAGATGGGTTCCTCGAAGTCTCACAAATGACCACCGATTGCAAAGGAAAGCAATTTCTTCTGAATTGTTGGAGCATTTCAATGCTGATGGAGAGAACTTTTTGGCTAAGATCGTTACAGGTGACGAAACCTGGGCACATCATTTTGAACCTGAGACAAAAAGACAGTCAATGGAGTGGCATCATCCGCAATCACCAAGAAGAAAGAAATTCAAGACAATTCCTTCAGCTGGAAAGGTCATGATCACTGTCTTTTGGGACATTGAAAGTGTGATTCTTGTGGACATTATGCCAAGAGGAGAGACAATCAATTCGCAAGCTTACATTAAGACATTGAAAAAACTCATTCAACGTTTTCGCAGAGTTCAGCCTCACAAGAATCCAGCAGACCTGCTTCTCCTTCACGACAATGCGCGGCGTCACACAAGTCTGGCAACACGGGAAGCAATCACCAAATTGGGTTGGACTGTACTACCCCATCCACTTTATAGTCCCGATTTGGCACCCTCTGATTTTCATCTATTTCGTCCACTTAAAGATGCACTCCGTGGGACAAGGTTTGAAGATGATAAAGGAGTGATTCATGCAGCGAAGAAATGGCTACATGATCAAGACAAAATCTGGTACGGGCTAGGAATACATGCACTTGTTTCACGCTGGCATAAAGCCGTACAAGTTGATGGGGATTATGTTGAATAATACCGATGTTTACATGACATATCCATGTATATTGTGTATAAATTTCATGCTTTTTGAATAAACAGCTCCTGAGAAAAACGATGTGGTGCATTACTTTCTGAACGCCCCTCGTATATAATGGCTTTCCTGATGAGATTTGTGGAGCATCATTTGAGAGAATAAATTGTTTATTCATTTGTCCAGCCTGGCCTTTGTGGTGACATTATTCATCGTTGGTGGAGAAGGGTTGTGTGCGGGGTCTGTCTACATACCCCTATATGTGGACTTGGCCTGAGTGAATGTATTACTCATTATAAAATAATATAAAGACCCGCAACAGACAGCTGTTTCAGAAACCGGATTTTTTCAGTTTCCAGATGTCACCCAAATTGCGTTCAAAAAGTAGCCCCCAAAGTAACCCAAAATGAGTTAAAACTCACCCAAAATGTGCTAAAACTCGTCTAACATGAGCAAAAACACACCCAAAGTCGCCCAAAATGTGTTAAAACTCACCCAAGTCACCCAAGTATATTTAAAAATTGCCCAAAATTGTCTAAAATATCCCAGTTGTGATCTAAATGTAGCCCAAAAAAAGGTAGTCCCATGGCAGATACTGCTGTAGTGGAGTGAAGTGTTAGAGACTTCCCTATACTAGGTCCAGCATCGTGAGGCGGGGTGACCAGTTCCCTTCCTTGCTACCTTTTCCTTCCCTAGCTCTAGTGCAAAGTCAGGTACCCATTTACAGCTGGTAGATTGAAGCGCGAATCAAACCCAGCACCTTTGCCACGAGAGACCAGCTATACCAGTCATTTTTGTTGGTAAAATAAATATGATACTATAAATAGCATATAGTCTTTTTTGAGATACCCTGTATGGAGCTGAACCATTTACCTACTAACAACCTCAGGCTGAACACTGCTGTCTTTAAACATATTTAAGTTGACATCTCAAGGTGTTAAAAAAACCCACTTACCTTCACATCTCCTGTTATTCATATCATAGCCTGACGGGCATGAGCAGCTGTGACTGCCAATAGTGTTTGTGCATATCTGCTCACTTGGACATGCAATGCTGTTTGTTCTACACTCATCCACATCTTGGTTGCAGTTTGTGCCCATCCATCCTGAGCTGCACAGACAGCCACGTATATGGTCACAAGACCCACGACCATTGCAAACACACATGCTGGCACAGTTGTCACCATAGTAAGGACGCTCACAAGCTAATGAAAATACATTAATGAAGCTCAGATTAGCAACAGCTCAGCACAGTTTTACAGATAAAATTTAATGCCTACATGCAGTTACAGTGATTCTTGTCCAGAAAAACAAAATTTGGAAGCTGTTAGTCATTGCTACTACTGACAGTACAGTGTGAACAGTATAAAGGTAGTACAGTGTGAACAGTATAAAGGTAAAGGTTGCCCCAAAGCAAAGACAGCAAAAGGGGAGTGAAGTGTTATAAACTTCCCCGTACTAGGTCAACCTCGTTATGATATGGAGTAACCACCTCATTATGATATGGAGTAACCAGTTCCCTTCCTCACTGCCTTTTCCTTCCCAAACTTATAAGCAGAGTCAGGTTACATATTTTAGCTAGGTAGACTGGAGCATGACTCTACTAGCTTTCATTCCCAGTACCCAGTAACTGTGCCGTGAAAGGAAAGCACTCTTACTGCTAAGCCAATCAGATGTTCACGTGTGAGCAAGGTAACTCTCGGTAAAAAAAATTTATAACAGCAAAATTTTACATGTAACATTGAGAAGACATTCAAACCCCTTTATCATTTCATTTATGTTTAAAATTCTTTTCCCTGCTGATGCATTAATATTAAAAGCCCTCTTCACACAACTCTCCAACACCTTTGACCTACATTATAAGACTATTTATGCATCTTTTATATGGTTTTGAGGCCTGAGACAGTCTCTTAACAAGCTATTTACTGATGGTTTGTATCACCTTTGATAAGGGTGGAAACAAGCAGAGTGTAAAAGACACGTTCATAGAGATCATGGAAAAATAAAACTTGTCCGTAATGGTATATGAGTGATAGCCCCTGATGAACTTGTCCATTATGCTAAATGATTAAAGGAACCCAAAGATCAAACTGCATTAGCCAGTCAGGCCTGTAGCTCATGTCGATTCTGACCCATGACCTACCAGACATGTAGTAAATGGCAACTAAGGAGGGTTGGGCGTGGGGCTGGCAATTCCACACTTTAATGACTTAATGAGTTACAATAACTTCAAGCAGATCGTGAAAACATGCAGGTGAAACAAGAGGTGAAGAAAAGACTTTGCTGGTTGATTGGACACACAATGGGCTAATAACATTGTGATACTATACTGTAATTTATTTTTTCAAAAGGCCCCATGTCTTTCTCTTTGCATTATTTACACTATTTCTAGGAGGGATTACAGGTAATCCTTCTCCATGTTTCTTCTCCTTCTATTATTTACGTTTTTTTTCAAGATGAGATCACGATGGAATTTCTCTCATCTGCTTTATGTTTCTTCCCTGTGACTAGTAGGGGGAGGAAGGGAATGGTTGCAGTATTTTTCTAGAAGAAAGACTATAGAGCCTAGATCAGATTTGCACCAGTTTTAGTCTTTCTAAAGATATGGCATGCGGATAGACGCATTTTCGAGATTTTATATATATGTCTATATATATATATATATATATATATATATATATATATATATATATATATAGATATATATATATATATATATATATATATATATATATTATTTTCGGCCATTTTTGCTTCAATTGTCAGTAGAGGGCTGAGTACGATATCCCGGTTCTTTGTCTAAATGCACGCAACACGTGCTAGCAGAATCTGGTTGCATCAGAATTGTTTACAATCTCTGGTTGGCTGAGATTTAAACTGCATTGAATGGCAGCGCGCGCTGATGACGTCATGGGGTCAGCGTGCTGGGCTTAGATGATAAATAGGGCCGCAAGTTAATTCTCGTTCTCTTTAATGTAAATTGCCAAGCCGGGTGCCAGAGTCAAGTCGATTGCCTTCAGTAGGACATTCGAGATTTGGTAAGCATCATTTTTGCGTGGGGACTTTATTTAATTTTTCTAGTCTAGGCGTAGCAGTAAGTTTCTTGGGAAGTGGAGTTTAATTAAATTTGTAACTTCAGAGCCATCAAATACGATCTGAGTGATAGACATGAGAAACTTACTAGGTCCATTTAATTCCTTATTTCAGGAATAGCGGTATTTAAGATGATTTGAAAGTTGAGACGCCACGGACGTGCTTTGTATTATTTCAAAAGTAGGTCGGGAGAGAAACCCGCATCTGCGGATCATATTTAATTACAGAGTAGCAGGAGTCTGTGTATTTGTGATTTTATTGAGAATGTAATGCTGCAAGTTATTTATATTATAGTACACTTCTATAGGTGGACGAGGGGAGAAGAGGTGGAATTTGTAAAGCACGTGGGCGCGTTGGTTACGGTATATTTATTGATACGATGTTCAGAGGGACGAGGGGGAGAGAAGCACGTGGTCATAAAATTGTAACCACGTGTTTGTAACTACTGAGATTTAACTGATAACCATTATGTATAACTTTTGACGGCATATATATGCTAGCATCTAACAGGGTTATATGTTATTGATTGTGCATTATTGTTCTGTGAATTTAGAAGATGGGAGAAGTAATTTTAAAGGGAATTATTTTGTATTACATTTTGAATGTGATTACTATTATTGACGGGAAGTTTAGGAATTCCTAGAGATAGAGTATTTTTGTGTTAATAATTTGCTGCATGTAGGGTCAGCGTAAGAAGTAGGCCACAGTACGACTGCCCAGACCGGGCCAGTGAAAATATTGTTGTTGCTGGGAGTTAGTCATGCAGAACCCTGGGTCAGACGGTCTGCGTGATTGTATTACCGGGAAATGTTTATTTTGGGGCTCAGGTAGAGACGGGGAGAGAGAAGAGAGGGGAGTTACGTGTTGAAGAGTCAGGAGGGTAGTGTTATTAGAAATAGATTATTAACGTTTTTGTTTAGCTGTTGTTTTTGTTTTTGTCTAAACAGCAGGTGCCGGCTTTGTGGGGAAGAGCAGAAGTTTGATACCACAAATTTCTCCCACGGCAAAAAGGTGACATTCGCAGACACGCAAAGTCGTGCGGAAGGAGAGAAAGAAAATACGTTTTCCCAGGCAGGGGAAGACATGTTTCCAGTGACTAGGATTTTTATGGATAAATCCTGAGCTCTGACGCTCGTTCTGTTACACACGCAGATTTGGCATGCTGCCAGCGTTGTGGTAATTTTTATGTTCGCTTCGTCACGGCCATAATAACGCCGAAAGCCCATCGCCCAGTCATAGGTAATCGGGCCGGTAAATTCAGAGTGGTAGGAGAAGCCAGCTACAGTTCCAGTCTAGAATCCAGTGGGGTTCTGTTAAACCTTAGTCATCAATTCCAGAGTTCGTGGAGAGAGAGAGGGTAAACATTCTCTCTACTGAAGTCAGCACAGATAGGCAGAACTGATAGTTTTGGTGAATCATAGCAGAGGACCGCTGCTGAAGTTTAGAGGTGCAGTTAGTTGTGTTCAGGAGATTCCAGGACAGGCTGTGTAGAACCGAAGTCTGTGCAGAGATTGTGTAGACATTTCGTAGTCGTTCCAGCTATCAGTGGAGTTAGAGTTAGAATTTAGAATAGCTAGTTGGAAGTGGAGGCTCGACTTGAGACCCCACCCAGTGCAGTGTAGTTCATTTAATTTAACTCTTACCTTCTTCCTCCATACAGGTGAAACTTGTGGGTGAAGGGTGGGGTTGGTTGTTTTGATGATACATCATTTGTCATTTTTTTTCTTCCTGAATTTGTTTATTTCAGGAGTGCTTACACTGCATTTTGTTCTTTGACATGTATGAGATTAGTTGTGTATAGGTGTTAATAAACTTGTAAATTATAGCTGGAATCAGTCATTTCATTTACGTACAGTAGCTATCTGTTGTCTGTATCGTGGTGTATGTGAATCATAATTGAACCTTATCCCCTTAGGGTAGTTAGAGGTGGTTCGAGGCCATAGCAATTTATACGTCCGAAGTGGCAAGGAAAAGAATCAACCTCGGTTCTCAACCTCGGAGCCAATGGTCTCAACTTTCACATGTTGCACTATATTTCTATCGGAATCTATCATTTCAGTCTTTCTTCTCTCTAGGGTCTTGTCACTATATGTAGACAGTCTCTAGTCTAAACCATTTCGTGACAAACATTACAAAGCAGTTCTTGTGCTGGAAACAATGGGTGGGTTTGAAAAAAAATTGAAAAAAGGTGATTCGTCTTACGAGGACAAAAGACAAAGAAAATAGTCTACGTTACGGCCACAAGGCCTTTGTCAGGAAAGGAAAGAAAGTGAAGTCTAGATAGGACACATAAAAAACTTAATAAAATAATAAAATAAAAACTGGGTACTTCCCTGAAGGCAAGAACCGAAATTCGCTGTCTGTTGAAGAGCGCGTGGCTGAACAGAAAGCCTCATATCATGGCTATCATCAACTCATTGATCACCATTAACAGATGGCAACCTATACCAAGTAAGGTAAGGTAAAGGATCCCGTTACACGCCCATTGAGGCATATTGGGAATATGGTGTTAGGTCCATATTTTCTTGACCATCGGCACACTAGGGGTGATGTGGTCAACATCACGCCGGTCGCCTTAACCTTCCCAGAGTTGCTCTGGTACCCAGTTGGGGCTGGGTCGACCCAGGAGCCGTTTGCGGCCTTAAAAAATCCCACCTTATCTGGGGATCGAACCATAGACCACTGAGCTAGGAAGCCAGTGCACTAACCACTATGCTACCGTGGCTCCCCTATACCAAGTGGTGTCATTCTAAATTTGTAACAGCCAGTTCTGTCAGATACTGGCCTTGTTCTCCATCAACTTAACATCGGATCAGATGATGCTACAAGGAAAATATGCATCAAAGCAATTCCTATTTGTAAAATAGAAAATTAAATAATAGAAAATTATATGATTAAAACAAGAAAGATTTCACGAATGGCAAATAAAGAATGACAAATAAAAAAATAACCAAAATATGCAACATATTTATGCACAACTACATGTATTCTCAAAACTCACTTATCACTGACTAATTAAAGATGAAACCACAAAGCTAGCTCTGATACTGTAAATACTCAGTATCCTCTCTTTACTTGACACAGTTGATGGCTGCTGTATGATGTCCCAGATGTAACCAAGACTTCACAAATTGTGTTTCATCCCATTCAGCAAGAAGATTCCTTCACAGCTTCAGTATAATGAGATGTGAAATGTTTTTAACGAAGAGAAAATTTCCGTTATCTGTAGCATTAAACTAAATGCCCTTTCTGCTTCTGCAGAACTTCCAGCCACAGCGAACATTATTTTTCTTGCTGCTGCTGTGGAATTTCTGTTTTAGACAGATCTCTTTTATCCAATAAATCAGGCCTGGAGAGCCTGCCATTCCAGGCAGCATGATAAAAACATTGTGTTCAGTAGTGTGTCTATGTTTCCATTATCATATTATAGTTATTGGGACACATACAGCTTTTGAAGAATAGGCCAAATTTACATTATAAAACCATGCTTAGCCTAATTTTGTAACCTAAATAAATAAAACAAGCAGCGGTACAAATGCTGTACATTTTAACAATTGGTACAAACCAAATGGGTGACACCACTGCATATACCAGGCCATACATTACAGACACTTACCTGTACATGAGACACCATCTTCTGCCAGCTTGTATCCAGGATAACATGAACAAGCAAAATGGCCCTCAGTGTTCTGACATGCCTGACTGCATGGATTGTTGGCAGAGGAGCATTCATCAACATCTGAAGGAATCATTAAACACAGTGGTTATGCTTCTAAAGTGATGATGATGATAATGGTTGTGTATTTGTGACAATATTTATGGTTAGACATTTTGTTTGCCTTAGGTAATTTTTATAATTTGATACTTCATACGGTTAGGAATAACAAGCGCTAATGAAGCAAGTAAACAGCATAAGTCATGAACATGTGTTGGATATTAACAATGAAATAACGAAAAGCATGATAATTAGCAAAACAAATGTTCAAATTATACTGTTCAAAAAAAGAAACGCATAGCTACTGAAGGCACACACATAGCCATAATTTTGACATTCAATAACTTTTTTAATTTAATGGCATCTCCTGGGCATGGATGCGATCAGACGTCTGATGTGGGTCTGTGGGATGGCTGCCCACTCTTCCTGGAGTGCCTGGAACAGATCACGACAATTGGCTGGAGCAATGTCTTGGCGACAAACACGTCTATGCAGCTCATCCCACAGGTGCTCAATCGGACTCATGTCTGGAGACAGGGATGGCCAGGGAAGGGTGAGAATGTTGTTGGCAGTCAGGAACTGCGTGGTCAACCATGCACAATGGGGTCTGGTGTTGTCCTGTTAAAACACAGACCTTTGGGCAGCCAAAAGTGGAAGGGTATAGGGTCGAAGAATTTCATTGACGTATCGTTGCGCATTCAAGCCTCCTTCAATGTGCACCAATTGACTCCTTCCGTTGTAACTGATCATTCCCCACACCACTGCACCTCCACCACCGTGCGGCGGAGCTTCATCAATGCAACTTTGGGCAAAACGTTCATTTCGCCTACGGTAGACCCTACGCCGTCTATCATGACGCTGCAACAAAAAGAAAGATTCATCACTAAACCAGACACGTCTCCATTGATTGTCAGCTGCACAGGGACGAAGCTGGTTGGCCCAAAGAAGTCGATTTTGGCGATGGCGGCGCGTAAGGACAGGTCCTCGGTGAGGTCGTTGTGCCCAAAGTCCAGCGTCATGCAGTCTATTCCGGACAGTTTGATCAGACACATGACGTCCTGCAGGCAATGACTGGGCAGTTGAGGAAGCTGTTTTAAACCTGTCTCAGAGGTGACGAAGCCGAATAAAGCAATCCTCTGTTGCTGTTGTCACTGTGGGTCGTCCACTGCGATGCCGGTCTTCAATTGAGCCAGTGGCTTGGAACCGGTGACAAAGACGACTGATGGTACTCTGATGCACGTTTAGATGCCTGGCAACCTGACTTTGACTTTCGCCTGCATACAGTTGGCCAATAGCAATGTTCCTTAAATTTATCGATAGCGATGCCATAAATGTCTGCTTGAAAATGAAATGAATTTTTTTTGTGTAGCGTTATTCCTTTTATAGGGTTTTAGTTGCGTAGTCAGTGAATAGTGTTCACCCCAAATTTTGTTGTTTTCACGTGCGCGCAACATGAGCTGTGGTCAAAAATTGCGTCTTAAACACTACTGACCACTGCGTTGTAACATTACAAAAACGAACGCAATTCAGGTCAACACGTGCATTTGACACTGTAAAGAACATTTGAGGCTGGTTTTTATATACCCTAGCACCAAATTTTACTTACAAACTCATAAAAACGCGCCCTCGGAAAGCTATGCGTTTCTTTTTTTGAACAGTATAGAATGACAAAGACAATAAAATTATTGTTCAAATTGGAAAAGAGCATGGAGAAATTATATCTTCTTCTTCGCTCACTTTCAGTCGTCAACTTGAATATATTCAAAGAAAGCAGATGTCAGCTTGAGGTTGTTGGTATCCCTGTAGAATTTTTCCAGAAATGTTACTGGTGATGGCCATATGTGCTTTTCCTGTTCCTCATATGTTGGGCATCTTTGAAGTAGATGTTCAGCTGTAATTTTATCAGTGCCACAGTTACACTCATCAGTAGTTTCTATCTTTAGCTTGTTGAATAGATGGTATTCCTTTCTGTTGTAGCATGTGCAAAGTCTGATGATTACCACTTGTTTACTTCTGCTGAGCTGGTAATATGCATTATTTTTTTGGGTGACCTGGATATCCTGCTTTCCATTTGCTCCTGTACCTGCGCCTGATAAAACTCTTGGCATCTTCGTACGTTATGCTTGTGTCAAGTTGAGGTAGCTTTTCACCTTTCTTTTGTCAATATGTCAGCCTCTTCATTTCCAGGGATGTTGCAGTGAGATGAGATCGACTGAATCACAACTTTTTTGAATTGCTGACATAGTTTGTGGAGTGTTACTCTTAGGTAATCCAGGTCGGCATTATTCTGACTCTTCAGCATTGCAAATATTGAGAAATTAGATGAAGTAGAAGATATAATTGGTCATGGCACAGGGGAAAAGCTGAAGCAGAAGATATAATCAGTCAGGGCACAGAGGAAGAAGTTGAATAAGATAATATAAGCAGTCACAGCTAAATTTACAGCAACAGTAACAAAATCTCACATAAAACTGATCACTCTTACCAACACAGTCTGTTTCTCCGACCAGCTTGTAGCCTGTCCTACAGTCACAGCTAGTGGTTCCATTTTTCACAACACATGCATGCTTGCATGCAGGACATCCTGTTGAGCTTACTAATTGCAGTACAGAAAAAAAGCACAATCAGGACACATCCCTTCACAGTCTTGTTCTTCTTTTCATTTCAAAACATAACAATTGTCTGCTACAATTTAGACTGTCTAATCAATATACGAGGCGTGTTCAAATGAAACCCGACCGTACTGCGCCAAGTGGACATTCGCAGGAGCATGATGACGTCACATCTGACGTAATAAGCACATATGAATGTACAAGTGTATAAGTGTTCAACCCTTAAAAAATCTCTAAAGGGACAACGATTCGACTCCGGTGCAGACGTCAAGGCCTCGGTGACCAAATGGTTCAATAAGCAACCAAAGTCATTTTTCTCGGACGGCATCCATCGTCTACCCAAGCAGTGGGATGCGTGTCTGAATGCCTATGGGGACTATTTCTAAAGGACCCCAGTGAGTACTTGCTTCATAACAATTGCTGTATTTAATTCTACTACTCCTGCTGATGTACCTTACATATATTTGTTATAAAGCCACTGGGACAGGTTTCATTTGAACACACCTCGTATTTCTGTTTCAGGGACTTTTTTTGAGCATTTATAATTCTTAGGTTTCTGACATGATATCATATTATTGTTCCCTTACTGATCTTGAAGAAAGAAAGAAACAAACAAACAATAGAGGGAGCAGGGAGGGGAAGGAGGGAAGGAAGAAGATACTAGAAGTAACAGAAAGGATAGGAACTCTAGGGAACTGAACCACAGACCAACAATATGGTGCCATAGCCTTGTTGCAAAAGTGAATAGTGACAGAACACACACCCAACTAAGTGTCCCTAAAAACAAATGCATCACCAAGGGTAGTGTCTCTCATGACAATGCATGCAGCTATGGAATATAGGACCTGGAGCTACTGAGACATTTCTTAACACATAAGGAAGGGAAACCTGAGGCCTGTAAACAGTAAATAAATATTAGACAAACATAAAGGTATGTTTTCAGGCACTCGTAAGAAATAAAGAAGTAGAACACTAGAAAACAGAAAAACAACAGACGTGATTACCCAGGACCAACGGGCTGATCACCCGTTTGCCAGTCACTTCGATTACGGAAACAACAGCAAATGGATTGATTTGCCGTTACCCTAAAGACGCCAATAGGCGTGATGGGAAACAATGGCAAAGAAAACCTATCTGCTGTTGCCCTAAGACGCCATTAGGCGTAATGGCCACTGACTGCTTTGACGGTCGGTGGCTAAGGACGAAAGAAGAAGAAGAAGATTACCCAGGAACTTCCGTGCGACAACCCCGCCTAGCTATGCAAGCGAATCACACTATCCTCCCTGCCTTCTAGGCATCACCAAAAAATGTGGCTTGTGCAGGAATTTATTTAACATGTTGAGGTTGCCATTCTGATATCAGTCACCCCTTATGGATTGCTTCAAGGAGCAGTAATCCTATTTCTTTGATGCCTTCTCCCCCAGGGAACTACATGCACAAGAAATGGAAAGGCATGTTTGTTGGAACATAACCTCATGCAAGAGACCCAAAAAAAAAAAAAACTGTTGGATATTTATTGCAGCCACAGTTCATGGCAGGGATGACCTTTGATTTGATCTAAACTGAGTTAACTCCAAAGATGGCATCTTTGGTTCAGTACCTGTTCTGCAAGTCTTCCCATCACTGTTGAGGGCATTGCCATCAAAGCAAGAACACGAGTAGTTTCCCTCCGAGTTCTGGCAGATATGCTCACACTTATGAGTTCTTTCTGAACATTCATCAACATCTGAAGAAAAAAACCCAGAGAAATGAACAACTACTAAGTGACTCAAAAAGTCACTTGCTATTTTATAATTATTTCTTCACTCATAAACAACTATTTGATATGAAGCAAACATCAAAATAAAGACATCTAACTGCCATTTTATAACATAAATTGCTTCGTCACATCAACATTACACCTCAGTGTCAGATCTGGTTTGTTCCAGACATAATTTCACAGGAAGCAGCAAATTTTGCATGTCTCTTGTAACTTTAGTTTACTGGCTATTTTAGATCGTAATTTGTTTTATAAACAGTCCCAACTACAATGGTTTGGCCAAGTCTGCAGAATGGAAGAAGATCGGCTACAGCGACAATTATGGGAAACTAAGAGCCAGGGATCCAGACCTCCTCCAGAGTCTGCTGGGAGGACAATATTAAGCAATCTCTGAAGGATCGAGGACTAGATTGGAACCAATCTAGATTGAAACTAGATTGGAAGACAGCCGATAGGATAGTATAGTGATCCCTCCACCTAACCTCTACACCTCATGGTAGAAAAGGGATGATTAAGTAAGTAAGTAATTTGTTTTACTGTGTTTCTAGGAATAAATATTTTAAAAATTGTAACTTATTTATCAAATGGAAGTTATTGTATAAAATAGAAAGTGACTTTTCAATCACTGTGTGAAGTAGTTAGTCCTGGACATTTACAACAAAAATCTGATTGACTTGTGGATAGCATTACAGAGCAGACCTTGTTCTGGAACCCCCAGGGTAAGAGGCAGAGGTAGACCAAGAAACACATGGAGAAGAGAACTGGAGACAGAAGTGAAAGTGATTACAAAATGTGGAAAGAACTTGAGCTGATGGCATGTGATAGGAGGACGTGGCTTGTGTTTGTTGACGGCATATGCTCCTTAGGGAGCTAAAGAGTGATTGATTGAAAACTAGAAAAAACTCATTGCCTGTGATATGAGACGTCAAAGAAAACCAGCTCAAGGGCACTTAACAGACCAAATGAGGGACTTAAATTTGCCTTGTGTAGTTCCTAGAGGTCTCTGAGGGGACAAAGAAAGAATATGTCTACTTTTCCCTCAGGCATGCCAAAAGAGACAACTAATATGAGATGGTGCATCACATCTGCGAAAACAGCCTGCAACTTCAAGTGCTGGAAGTGCATCTAAGGTGCTGAGGAAAAGCATTTGCTAGGATGTAGAACAGCTATTTGGTGAGGCGGTTGTAAGCTAGTGATTGTCAGGTGCTTCTCTGAACTTAGCTACGCCGTTGAATTATAAAAAAAGGTGCAAACAAGATAAAAGCTTTTACGACAATGACCTTGAATTTGCTAGCAATGAAGTTGACCCATTTTCAAGGAATCATTGAGAAACCTCACCACGTTTAAAAAATTATAATAAATTTTCTATGCCTACTTCAAGAAGAGATGCTGAAGATATATAAGAATAGTTTTGATGGTATGTCTGTAACAAGTGACATGCTGTGGGAGACAATCATTAAAAAATATTCACTTTCTTTTTTTAAAACTCAGAAGTCAACCTGCATGTGTTTGAAGGAAGCATTAGTCAGCAGAATGATGAATCAATTGATTTGATGTTAAACTTTTTTTTGTGTGAAATATTTTGATTATCACTATATTGTGAATCTACGAATACATTCATCTTGCTCGCTTCTATTACGCTCGGTGTAAATAAAAAAATGCATTAACATAGTTATGACAGTTAAATAGGCTGGTAAGGCCTAAAAACCCAACCCCTGCAGACCCAAGTAGAACAGTCCCAACTGAGATGGTTTGGCCATGTCAGCAGAATGGGAGAAGATCAGCTACCACGGCAAGCATGGGAAACTAAGAGTCAGGGATCCAGACATCCAGGATGACCCAAAGTACGCTGGGAGGACAACATTAGACAATCTTTGAAGGACCGAGGACTAGAATGGAACCAAGCCAGGCGGAAGACAGCTGATAGAATAATATGGCGCTCTCTCTTACAAATCTCTACACCTCACGGTAGAAGATGAACGACTAAGTAAGCAAGTATGACTGTTAAAAAGCTGCATACACCAAGGCACATCCGTGGTTTAGTGGTTAGAATGTTTGCCTTCCAAGCAAACATTCTGAGTCAGATTACAGCAGAAGTACAATTTTTATTTCTAATTTAGTCAACTGTCTTCAGTTCTTATAAGTGTGTTGTTGTCTGTAGAATGGGAGAAGAACGGCTACTATGACAAGTATGGGAAACTAAGAGTCGGGGATCCAGACCTCCAGGATGACCCAGAGTCCACTGGGAAGACAACACTGGACAATCTCTGAAAGACCGAGGACTAGAATGGAACCAGGCCAGGAGAAAGATAGTTGATGGGATAGTATGGCGCTCTCTCTTCCAAACCTCTACACCTCACGGTAGAAGAGGAATGACTAAGTAGCAGTAGTAGTGTTTTCGTTTCAGTGTGTGAATGTACGTGTGTGTTAGCAGGCTTACTTGCTCAGTGGAAGGTGAAAGGAAATGGAAAGAAAGAAGCATAATACAGGAGAAATAGTGCCATCCTCAGAACGTGACATGGAAATCACATATTAAACCTGTTTGCCATCATTTCTTGACAAATTCATCATTACCATGACAAATGAAAGGCTATATTGGTGACTAGAAAGCGCCAAGATCTTAAATACCAATCAATCAGGTTTTAGAAAAAACAAACAGACAATGGATCAGTTGATAACATTCTTACTTACTTACTTAGTCGTTCCCCTTCTACCGTGAGGTGTAGAGGTTTGTAAGAGAGAGTGCCAGACTATCCTATCAGCTGTCTTCCTCCTGGCCTGGTTCCATTCTAGTCCTTGGTCAATCAAAGATTGTCTAATGTTGTCCTCCCAGCGGACTCTGGGTCATCCTGGGGGTCTGGATCCCTGGCTCTTTGTTTCCCATGCTTGTCGTGGTAGCTGATCTCCCATTCTGCAGACATGGCCAAACCATCTTAGTTGGGACTGTTCTACTTGGGTCTGCAGAGGGTGGGATTTTAGGCCTTGACGTATCGTATGGTTGCGGACCATGTCTCTTCTTGTTACTTCAACCACCTTCCTCAGATACCTCATTTCTGAGGTTTGGATCTGGCTTTTGTGGGTTGTAGTCATTGCCCATGACTCGCATCCATATGTCAAGACTTGGACATAGGTGGAGCGGTATACAGCCATCTTCGTTTTCTTACCAACCTCTCTCTTGCTGGGGAATCCTCAATTTATGGCCTGAAAAAGTCTCCCAGCTGCTGCTTTTTGAGTGGCCAACTCTTCTTTGATGCCTCCCTTTCGGTCTATAATAGCTCCGAGGTATTTAAAGTGGTCGACCTGCTCCAGGACCTGTTCTCCCAGCTTAATCTGATGTCTTCTTTCTTCTCGTGATATCACCATGGATTTTGTTTTAGAGCTGAATATGACCATCCCTCTCTTCTCCAGCTCTTCCTTCCAGACTTGCAGGTTGGATTGGAGATGTGCCTCTGATTTAGCAATCAGGGCAACATCATCAGCAAATGCCAGCTATGAAATACAGACCTGTCTCATCTTCCAGTACCCCACTGAATACTTTCTTGTTCTCTCCTTACATGCCTTGATGACATCGTCCATAAGGAGTATGAAAAGATAAGGTGACAGGATATTACCTTGTCTTACACCAGTGGTGGTCCTGAACTCTTCTGACTTATGGTTTGCTGTCCTCACATAATTTCTGCAAGACTTGTAGAAGCTCTGTATAGCATGAATCAGAGGTGCTGGAATGTTCTTTCTTGCCAAACAGTCCCAAAGTTTGCTCCAGGGGACCCTGTCAAATGCCTTTTCCAGATCTATGAAACAAAGATGGATCTCACTCTTATACTCAAGGGCCTTTTCACTCAGCTGTCTGAGTGTGAAGATTAGGTCTTGAGTACTTCAGTTTGCTCAGAATCCGCACTGGACCTCATCCAATTGTGGCTTAGCTAGGAGTCGGAGTCTCTGCTCTAGGATTCTAGAGTAGATTTTACCAGGGACACTGAGAAGGGATATGCTTCTATGGTTTCCACATTGTCGATTGTCACCCTTTTTGGAAATTGGTGTTATGATGGCAATCTCCCAATCCTTTGGTATGGTCTTGTTGCACCACGCTGCCTGTAGGACCCTTAAGAGTAATAGGTCGCCTGATGCTCCCATGTACTTAACCATTTCTGGTGTTATACCATCATGCCCTGCTGCTTTGCCCATCTTGATTTTCTCGAGTGCTGCCTTCAGTTCTTCCATCTTTATGTCATCTTCACCATCATTGGTTTTCTCTTCTGTGCTAGTGGTTATCATTTCTGATGCTTCACCATGCTCACCATCCAGGAGTTCTGAGAAATATTCTTTCCATTACTTCCTTCGGGGCAGTAAGCAATTTGCCTTGCTTGTCCTTTATTAATTTGAGAGGGCATTGTTTTTCCTTCCTCATGTTCTTTAGGGTCTTATAGAACAATTTCTGGTTTTCTTGCTCATCTTTTTCTAGCTTTTCTCCAAATTCTTCCCAGGACTTCTGTTTTGCTGCTAGCATCTTGTTCTTTGCTTCTGTTCTGAGTGTCACACATTCTCTATATTTCTCCATTTGTCCTGTTGCGTTTTTAGCTCCTAAGTATTGTTTCCATGCCATTTTCTTCTCTCTTATTTTCTCTTTGACTTCCTCTGTCCAACAAGGTGTCTTCTTTCTCTTGTTCCCAAGTCGGACTTCACCACATGCTTCTGCAGCAGCTGTCTTTATGATGTCCTTGAATTTAATCCAGAGGGTTTCCAAGTCATCAGGTTGTTCTTCTGTGTTGCTCACCACTGCAGCAATAAGCCCCTGATATCTGGTCTTAATTTCTGGCTCTCTCAGTTTGTAGGTCTTAATGCTCATTTCTCCCGTTTGTTTACTTAGTTTCTTGCGTGATGTTGGGCAGTTCCTAGGCTGAGCAACTCTTTCAGTTGTTCTTTTGATTGTAAGCAGGTAGTGATCACTTCCGATCTCTGGCCCCCTCAAGACTCTAGCATCCCGGACATATTTGAATGAGCTCCTCCTAACAATGGCATAGTTGATCACTGACTTCTCATTCTTAGTTGGTTCACATCTAGTGTATGCGCTTATGGGGGAACTTTGTGTTTGTAATGATCAGATTCTGCTCACTGCAGAATCTAAGGAGTCGCTTTCCATTGTCATTGAGAGTATCTTCTTCATATCTTCCGACAACTCCACCCCATCTAGCATGGTCATTTCCAACTCTGGCATTGAAATCTCCGAGCATGATAATTTCATCTAGGTAGTCATCCACTGTCCTTTGAAGCAGCTCGAAGAATTCCTCCTTGACCTCTGCTCTTTCATCCTCATTTGGCCCATACACTATGACCAGGTTGACTATGGTTTCTCCTTCTTTTAGTTTTACAACCATAATGCGCTCCGAGACAAAGTTCCATCCCTTGATACTATCTTTTTGGTTTTTGGCCACAATGCAACCCACGCTCCCTTTAGCTCTTTCAGATGTGGGTACACCACTGTAGAGCAGCGTGTTGCCATTGAGATCCATGACTCTGTGTCCTTTTTTCTTTGTTTCCGTTATAGCCAGGATTTCTAGTTTTGCTTTCCTCATCTCTTCCACCAGCTCCTCTTTTTTCCCATTTATACTTCTTGTGTTCCAAGTTCCATAAGTCGTAGTCCGTTCCAGTTCGTCACCTTTAGAATGAGCCCGGTTTTCTCTATTGTAGTTCTCGTAATCAAAAGTTTAAAGCAAACAGGTGATTGGCCTGTTGTGCCTTTGCAAGGTGGAGGGGCTGCCTCCTTATGGCCTCCATGTAGGCCGCCCTCCTCCTTTTTCAGCCGGGCTTGGGACCGGCCTAGGCGGAGTTTTGATAAGATTCACCCAAGAGATAGGTGATGCCTACCAAGACAAAAAAATGTGTTTGCAACATTTATTGACCTTAGACAAGCCTATGATCGAGTCTGGAGGATAGGCCTCCTCTTTAAAATGCGAAGAATGGGAATATCAGGACGAATGTACAACTGGCTAAAAGGCTTTTTCCACAACAGAACAATCCGAACAACATTCAGTGGATCTACATCAAAACAAAGGACCCTGGAGGAAGGACTGCCCCAGGGATCAGCATTAAGTTGTACACTATTTCTTATATATATATAAATGACCTCCCAGATGTCATCACCTGCCAAAAAGCACTCTTTGCTGATGATCTAGTCATCTGGACAAAAGGAAAACATCTCCAAACCATCACCAAAAATATGAACAAGAACCTGACAACCATCTCTGCATACTGCCAGTTCTGGAAATTTGTAATTAATGTAGAGAAAACTGTGTACAGCCTGTTTAGTCTAAAGAGAGTTAATGAAAAAAACATTTAGGTCTGGATGAACAGAGAGAAACTAGCATACGAAGAATTCCCGAGATATCTAGGAGTCAAGCCTGACTGTAGACTGACCATGAAACCTCACATAAACAAGCTGATTGAGAAAGCATCCACAAGACATAAGCTCATCAAGCACCTTTCCTCCTGTGGGTGGGGAGCAGACCAGCACTCATTAGGCCAAATCTATACTGGATATGTTCGCTCAGTCACTGAATACTCGCTCCCCCTCCAAACTATTGCAAGCAAAAGCCTTCTACAAAAGTTTGACAAAGTCCAAAGGAGAATAGGAAAATGATAGAGCAGTGGCACCAAAAACACAGAATACAAAAGACATCTTTTCTCAAAAACGCAAAAGATGCTAGCATCAAACACCACCTACCAGCAGTTAGAAAGCCAATGGCAACTATCAATAATGAACCACCATGTTGGCAGGCAACTACTCCTACAGTAAGAACTGCTCTCTGACTCTTCAGCAGACAAGAACACCCAAGCACCACTACTGAAAACCATCACCTTAGAAACTATAGACTTATATCCACAAGATTTCATCCATGTCTACACAGATGGATCTGCATTTGAAGCTACCACCAACGCTGGATATGGCGCAGTGATAAAATACCCCAACCTGCACCCAGAAGACCACTTTTGCATCTTTGGCCCTGCGGAGAAATTTGTTCCAGCTATGATGCAGAAATAACAGCACTAGAAAAAGCATTGTGCCGGATAATCTCAGACTTTGAAAGTGGCATCACTCCACCTGAGGACATCATTATATTCTCAGACCCAAAATCAGCACTTCAAGCCCTAGAAAGCAAAATTTCTCCTGATGCTAATAACATTTTTAGATTAATTGACCAGCTGTTCACTTCCTATTGCGTTGAAGTTACACTCCAGTGGATCCCTGGGCATGTCGGAGTCCCAGGAAATGAAAAAGCCGATAAACTATCCAAAAGTGGAGCAGCACTGCCCCAGTTCCCATCAAGTACCACACTGCAAAACAGCCAACAATTATAGAAACAATTATAGACAAGAATGTCTAAATCAGTAGGCTACCTCCCAGACAGGACATCCTTTCTTTAAACTTCAAGCGAAGCCAAACCCTCAAGATCCAGTTAAACAACTGAAAAGAAGAGATCAGAGTCTAATCTTCCAGCTGAGAATAGACCATGCTCGCATCAATAAACATTTGAACAGAATAGATCCACTACATGAACCAAACTGTAGGCACTGCTACCATCATGAGGAATCAGTTAAACATCTGCTGTTACAGTGCCCAAGACTAACTGACCTGCGACACTAGCTACTCCCATCACACCCAACCATCAACAATACACTCTACACATCATCATAACAACTGAGGAAGACTTGTACCTTTGTCAGAGAGGCAATGGGCTGTCAAGAGCTACCTGCTCCCAGCTAAAGGGATTATATCATCATCATCATCACCACCATCAGGGGCCATCCTCACATCGAAGGTCAGCTGCAATGGATCTCCAACATCTTGTCTCTTTTCTTGATGGTTTACTCTGACTCTTTCCTATCTCTTGATGTTTTCTTCCCAATTATAGTCCTGTCTTCCTTTTGCAACTCTATCATTTATTATGGTCTTCAGTAAGGTGTTTTGTCTTTTTACATGACCAAAATATTTTAGCCGTCTAATTTTGATCCCTTTCATTAATTCTCTTTTCATACCTAGGTTTACCAGGACCTCTATTTGCTTTCTTCTCTTTCCATGAGACATGCCTCATTCTTCTATATATCCACATCTCAAAGGCCTCAATTCTTTCTTCTATATGCTTGTTCATGTTTCTACACCATACAGTAATGAAGAATATAAATAGCATTTGGTGATTCTCAGTTTGAATTTGTGAGTTAGGTGTTTAGATGTTAGTATTTGTGAGTTAGGTGTTTAGATGTTAGTATCTGTGAGTTAGGTGTTTAGATGTTAGTATTTGTGAGTTAGGTGTTTAGATGTTAGTATTTGTGAGTTAGGTGTTTAGATGTTAGTATTTGTGAGTTAGGTGTTTAGATACTAGTCTTGACAAATTACTTACTACTAAAAATATACAAATAATTATTTACTGTGTTCCAGCCAATATAATGTCAGCATGTCTATATAATAATGCGACTTTCTGGCTGACAGCGTTTCTGTTTCACATCCATGTTTCTATACAGTAATTGCTTAACTCATGTTTTCTACCTTTACACCTCGACCTGTTCAAGGTGTCCTCCCTAAAGCCAAGGTCACATGAACACAAGTAGGATCCAACAGTGTTAGTACATGAAGCATGTTCCGAGCACACGGGACTAGTTCCATTGGTAATGCATTCATTGATGTCTGTGAAAAGGAGACAAACTGATTAACAATAGTGTTTGTAGCGACAATCAAAAGATATACAGCATCACACAGCTACAGACAGCCAATTAATGTGAGGTTTTTTCTGAGCAAGAAATAGAAGTAAAATTTATTGTCTCAACAGCCATTAAGTATCAAGTGCTTCAGCAGCTAAATAATAAAGCAAATACAGAGTATCCTTGGCAACTAATTATGAAAATAGACATGTGGAGAACTAACATCCAGCAGAAATCCCATTACACAATAAAAACCATTGCTTTGGTTTTAAAGACCATCTTCATTGCACACTGACCACTCAATCAGTGCTTCGATCTCCTCCCTTAGATCACACAAGGAGAATCTCAACACAGTGCACGAACTCTGTAGCACCGGCAATGATCCTAGTGTGTGTATACAGGAATCACACATACTATAAATATTTGTGTTGGGTAGGTTTCCTAATTTTTGCCTGTACAGCTGCTGTACGGCCTACTCTTTATGATTTCCAACTACAGAGGATTTTTAACATTGCGAAACTTGCACATGGGACCTCCTAGTTTCTTGCCTTTACCTTTATCCAAGAAGGCTAGGCAAAATCAGATCTCACTACCCAGGCCATCGGGGGGGGGGGGTGTGTAGGTGTGTGTAGGTGTGTGTGTGTAGGTGTGTGTAGGTGTAACATAATTAGGATAGTTAGGAACCACTGGATCTGGAGAAAAAAATTCCATAAATCATGTGAAGACACAAAATGTAGAGTTCTTTATGGATGACTTGCAGAACCTTTTGAGATAAGTACATTAATGTTGCATGGATGTCTCTTTTCAACCTCTGTTGTCTTTCTGGATGTAGAATTTCATTTAGAAAACAACTTCAACCACCAGAAGTGGAATTCTGTGGACTCCGACAAAACAGTTAGGCAAACTAAACTTTACCAGGGATCTCGCCCTTCTTAATTAACCAAAACTTAATGCGAAAGAAGATTAGACTTGTCTTGATTCACTGAGCATCAGCTCTTGGTGACAGGAAAATTAGAATACCGGATCAGTGTCTCTCTGGAAATCCAAAGCAAAAAGACAAAGACTACAAGAATAAACACAACAAATAATAACTAGCCAGACTGCTCATGGAGAAAACCTCCTACATATATAGTAGATTTATGGATTCATACATGTTATCATGGCAATACTACAGGCAAAGTTGAAATAACGACTATTACCCTTTAGCTTCTCCAAGAACATAGGCTTTCAAAGAAATTTGTGACATATCCTCCCGTCTTGCGCCATCCGCTCAAGATCTTTTCAGCGTTTCATCCATGTCATTTCTGTCTCCAGTTCTCTTCTTTACATGTTTTTTGGCTTGCCTCTACTTTTCTTACCCAAAATGTCAGTCTTAGAATTTCTCATTTTTTCCTAGAAGAAAAATAAAAGTGAGCCAGCAGCCTGAACTCCCTTTGGATGTCTCTGTGTTGCGTCATCAGCTTCTTTAATAGAGGATCTTCTTCCAACATGGACCGCCAAGTAGAATTTGAATAATTTACTTTGCTTGACCCGTGCATACTTACTGAAGTTTTAGTGGCGTAAAGTTTCTACATGATGAGAGTAGCCAGTCCCACGCTCAAACCTCCTTAGGCACCTTTTACAACATGCTTGGTACGTTACAGTGCTGCTTTCTTTGTTCCTCTTGTGGGCCCCAGTAACAAATGGGCTGGTCCATGATATGTACATAGCGCTAGTGCAACAGTAGTTTCCTCTTGCACTTCCATCAATTTGTATAAGGAATACTCTGCTAGTTTCTCAATAAGATATAGGCTGAAGAAAAGAGAAGTTAAGGTGCCTCTATCTTGCTAGTAAGGTAAAGGTAAAGGATCCCGTTACACGCCCACTGAGGCATATTGGGAATATGGTGTTAGGCCCATATTTTCTTGACCATAGGCACACTAGGGGTGATGTGGTCAGCATCACGCCGGCCGCCTTAACCTTCCCAGAGTTGTTCTGGTACCCAATTCATGAGGCTGGGTTGACCCCGGAGCTGTTCGCGATCTAAAAAAAACCCACCTCAAATGGGGATTGAACCATGGACCACCAAGCTAGGAAGCCTGTGCACTGACCACTGTCCTTCCGTGGCTCCGTGCTAGTGGTTACATCATTAAGCTTCAGAAGTGTTTTATATGAAGGTCTCACCTCAGACCTAGTCACATCTTTTAATGGTCCTCATCTGCTGTTTCAATATTCACAGAAACCTCTATATCATGCCATTTCCACCATCTGCTACACAGTGTACCAGACTTATCTGAGCAGGGATCCACAATCAGAATATGAAAATATATCAGTATTGTTTTTTCATGCTATCTCCACATAAACAAACAATTATAAAATAAGAAATGACTATTTACCTGCACAAACTTGACCTTGCTGCATGAATCCACTGGGACACTGTCCACAGACATATCCAGTTTCATTATCTTCTTGCTCAGCTGCTGTTAAATCAGTGCAGTTTTGACCACGGGAACATGGGGAGCTAGCACATGCATCAACTTCTTTTTCACAGTCGTCACCTGCAGCACAATATAGCATAAAGTTTTATTTCACAGTCTTATTTCATTGTGAATCACATGAGACACCAACATAAAAATAAATGAAGGTGTATTTGAAAATGTAAATGCTTTCTTACGTCTTTGGCACATAACATTACAGAATGATAAATATATAACAGAAGTGAAGAAGGAAAGAGGAATGGCCATTAATAAATTTCACAACCAGACACAGATATTAATTTCCAAACAAATACCAAATTCTTAATGACAGACATCTAGTGTTATATAATCTTCATTCTGTGTGGTACAGAAATAGGACAACAAACGATCCATTGGAAAACTGATCGGAACCTCTTGACATGTGAACATATAGCAGAATGGATGCTTTATTCTGAACAGCCAGGTTGTGGTCATGAAGGTATCTCTTGTAGAGGTTCCTGCAGTGGGAGAGATGGACCATCTGCTAATTTTGGGCTTTTGCTTGGGAGATGAATGAAGACAGATGTGGGGTGGACATGTGTACACACAGATGGATCTATGGAGGGGGCTGTAGGGAGCAGTGGACGGGGCGTCTTTGTAAGATACAGCAGTGGGGGATTGCCCATGGGGCTTTTTTAGATGGGATGATCTCCAACTTCAGAGTGGAATCCATGGCACTGCTCCAGGTACTTGGGGTCCTCACAGGGTTGGACCGAGAGACCAGAATCACCATCTGCAGCCTATACACTCCCAATGGAAGAGAGAAATGAAAGCGGACAACCAAACAACCCAATCCACCACATTCATAGGAACCAGCAGATCATCCTTTTCCGTCTGAGAACTGGCCACTGCAGATTATTAGGCTACCTCTATCACCTCCAGATATCTAACATCAATGAATGTGCATGTGGGACTGGAAGCCAGACCCTTGAGCTTATTCTACAAAACTGCCCAGCCTATAATGACGCACAATGTCAGACCTGGCCAGAAAGTGCAGAGCTGAGGAAAAAGATATGAGGGCCACTGTCTGAACCTGTCAAAGACTGTGGACTTCATCCTGCCAACAGGCCAGCTAATATAGCATGATTAACAACTAAGAAGATGAAGCAGAATGGATTGTGTCGCAATGAAACATAGGAGCACACTTACATACCTAGGATGCATAATAACACCAGACAGCGGAACAAGCAAAGACATCAACAACAGAATAAATGAAGCGAGAACAGCTTTTGCTACTCTAAATAACTTCTGGAAGTCCTCTCCGTACAGCACAAACACCAAATAAAGATTATATAAGAGCTGTGTACTATCTGTGCTTCTCTATGGTGCAGAATGCTGGAGTGTAACAGAGAAAAAAAAAATGTCGAAATTGTCCTCTTTCCACACAGTCTGCCTAAGGAAAATTCTCCAAATTGTTTGGCCAAATAACATCATCAACCAAGAACTGCTTACTCTGAGCAATCAAGAGGACATGCACACCATCATAGCTGGCAGATGTTGCAGTTGGGTTGGCCACGTCCTCAGAAGAGACCCTGATGCCATCACAAGAACAGTTATGCTATGGACCCCTGAAGGAAAGTGAAAGAGAGACCGACCAAAAACAACTTGGTGGAGAACTGTGAAGGTCGAGATGCAAAGTATGATGAACCAGAGCTGGAGCACTGCACGAAGAATGGCCACTGACTGTGAAAAGTGGAAGAAGTTTGTTGTTGCCCTACAAGACGCCACTAGGCGTGATGGTCACTGAATGCTTTGACAGCTGGCGGCTAAGGATCAAAAAGAAGAGGAAGAAAAGAAAAAAACACAGGATGAAGCAAAGAAAGAAGTCCTTGAAAAATCAGAACTGAAAATAAAAAAAAGAGATCAAAATAATACAAATTAAAAAAAATGTGAGACACATAAAGAGACATAACAATGTGAAGAAAACTCATATTTTAGAAGGAAAGGTTAGATGGCAAATGCACAAGAGAACAATATAGTGACATATATATATAATGGAGATACATTTTAAGCAGCTTTGTTGCAGAGATGGCACTCTGTCTGATCCTTCTTTGAAAGACACAGCATTCATATCAAATGTTAACAACAGTATCTCATTCAGCTATTACTATGTTCCAGACCTCTACATCTGCATAATTACTAGTAGAACTCTGATTATCTGAATTAATTTATGACAAAAGTTTTGTGGGTAATTTTGCATAATTAGATTACGAAAAAATACTCTTATCCACGAACATATAATTTCTTAATTATTATTTATTAAACATTCGAGCTTTCTCATATAAAATGTGTGGTGTTGAAATTATCTGTCCAGCTGATCTTTTTTGCATAAACCATTTGTATACTGCTTCTTCTGCTTTGTCACTGTCAGTCTTTTTCATTGTTTTACTGCTAGAGCTACTTCTACTTTGTCACTGTCAGTCTTTTTCATTGTTTTACTGCTAGAGCTACTTCTACTTTGTCACTGTCAGTCTTTTTCATTGTTTTTCTGCTAGAGTTACTTCTACTTTGACTGTCTTTTTCATTGTTTTACTACTACAGCTACCATACTTCTACTTTGTCACTGTCAGTCTTTTTCATTGTTTTACTGCCAGAGCTACTTCTACTTTGTCACTGTCAGTCTTTTTCATTGTTTTTCTGCTAGAGTTACTTCTACTTTGACTGTCTTTTTCATTGTTTTACTACTACAGCTACCATACTTCTACTTTGTCACTGTCAGTCTTTTTCATTGTTTTACTGCCAGAGCTACTTCTACTTTGTCACTGTCAATCTTTTTCATTGTTTTTCTGCTAGAGCTACTTCTACTTTGTCACTGTCAGTCTTTTTCATTGTTTTACTGCTAGAGTTACTTCTACTTTGACTGTCTTTTTCATTGTTTTACTACTACAGCTACCACACTTCTACTTTGTCACTGTCAGTCTTTTTCATTGTTTTTCTGCTAGAGCTACTTCTACTTTGTCACTGTCAGTCTTTTTCATTGTTTTTCTGCTAGAGTTACTTCTACTTTGTCACTGTTAGTCTTTTTCATTGTTTTACTGCTAAAGCTACTATCTTCACTTTTAAATACAGGCATGAACTGAAGAGCTCACATGCTTTTCTTAGTTTATATTTGACTCCTGTCATAATTTTGAAGCACTACACTTTAAAAAACTATAAGCACTTGTCATTGGTTAAAAAAAACCAGCTCTATAAACTAACAAGAAAACAAGGGTCTCTAACCTGTGTAAGCTGGCCGACAGTTGCAGACATATAGTACAAACTTTCCTCCTTCCTTCTCATCCTCTCTCGTTCTATTTTTGTTGCACACTCCATGTCCACTGCAGGTTGGACAGATTGCAATGTCTAAATATATAATGGATGAAAGTCCACCCTTGGAGTCTCTAGCTTGGACTCTAATAGAAAAATATGTAAATGTTATTGAAGTTTCAGAACAATGGAACTAATTTTTATAATCATTAGGATTATTCAGCAGGGTAAATGAAAATCAGGTTTGATCATATCAGCATAAACAAGAAGGTTAGATCATCAATTCAAGATGTAAAGGTATGAAGAAGAGGAGATGTGGCATCAGATCAATATCCAACAAATACCAAGTGTTCCAACAACTGGAAGATGTAGTGAATACAGAACACTGGCAGCAGATAAAAACTAAATTTAATGAGACATGAAGAAGTACCATACTGCGAAACAGATAATGCCAGCACAAAGCATGGATAACAGCAGAAACCATCAATAAGATAGAAGACAAAAAAACAAACAAACAAGTAAGCAGATTTAAACACAACCAAAAAAAAAAAAAAAAAAACATTTATTTAATGCATACATCAACACAACTCCACCCACCCAATAACAACAGAAATATTAGAGTCTGGTGTGTAGGTAACCACTCCTGTAGTGTCAATGACAGCATTATGTGAATGCCCCTTCAGCAAGTAAGTAATAGTATCATCAACATCTGCATCATTAACTTGGAAGGTAATTCTGGCTGGCTGACCATGAGTCACTTCCCATTGCTGCTCACTGTTTAATTGGTTGGAAGCCAGACTTAGCACGGGTAGATTGTTCACTGGGGTTAAAAAAAAACAAAAATCACATTAATACAACAATCTGCAATATTTTTCACTTAATTTAGTAATAATGTTATAACCTCGCCTATGTTAAATATGCTTCAGTAAAATAGAAAGATTGAAATGGTATGACAAGGTCCCCAATGTGGAACTGATGACAAGAACCAGACTAAATGCCAGTGAAATAAGAGATAAAAAGTAAACGCTGGAGTTGGATAGGGCACTCACTAAGAAAACCTGTTGATAGCATTACAAGGCAGACCTTGTTCTGGAGCCCCCAGGGTAAGAGAGGCAGAGGTAGACTAAAAAAACAAATGGAGAAGAGAACTGGAGACAGAAGTGAAAATGATGAGAAAGACGTGAAAAGAACTTGAGCTGATGTCATGTGACAGGAGGACTTGTCATGTGTTTGTTGAAGGCCTATGCTCCATGGGGAGCTAAAGGGTATTGATTAATTGATATGTTAAGTATCCTGCACGAAACATATAAATAGACACACCAAATTTAGTAGTTTGACAATTTCATAAGAATCACCATTATCATGTTCCTTAGTGTAGCATGAAACCACCACTGCAGCAGGTTCCCCTTACAGGAAGCCTGCATGACATGAGCTTGCAGAAGTGGTTTCCTGTGGCGTTTGTTTTACATGATAAGGTTGCCAACCCCATTCACAACCTCATATTAGTCACCTTGTAAGATACGACTGAGGGTGCAGTAGACCAGTGTTATCGACTCAAGTTGATGGCCTCGGACTCGAATCGGATTTAAGTCACCGCAACGACTCAACTGGAGCTTTTCGGTTTTAATTAGCAACTTGACTCAATTCAGGACTTGACAGTTTTGGCGAACCAACTTCCTAATTTATAAAGCACTCAAATGGAGAAATGGAAAATGCTTTTGTTTAAGTCGATAAAATATCTGTGCCAACAGAGTTTGATCCAATGAAAGCAGTCTGTAAATAAAATGCTAAAAATAGGGATAATTTTTCAATATTTTTAATGATTGGTTTGATTGTTTGTACAAGTGATTGTGACTATAAACAGTTTTAGATCAAGAATGAGACAACTTGAAAGATTCTGTTTGTGACTAGAGACCTGATTTGAGACTTGAACAAAGAGAATAGAGACCTGACGAGACTTGAACTAAGAGACTTGAGCTGACCTGAGACCTGAACTAAGAGACTTGAGCTAAGAGGCTGGAGACTTGAGATTTGACTTGAGACCTCAACTAAGAGACTAGAGACCTGACTTGAGACCTGATCTAAGAGACTGGAGACCTGAACTAAAAGACTTCAGACCTGACTTGGGACCTGAACTTTGAGACTAAACTAAGAGACTGGAGACCTGAACTGAAAGACTTCAGACCTGACTTGAGACCTGAACTTAGAGACTTGAGACCTGAACTAAGAGACTGGAGACCTGAACTAAAAGACTTCAGACCTGAAGTAAGGGACTTGAGACCTGAACTAAAAGACTAGAGACCTGACTTGAGACCTGTACTAAGAGACTGGAGACCTGAACTAAGAGACTGGAGACCTGACTTGAGACCTGTACTAAGGGACTTGAGACCTGAACTAAGAGATGTCACGAAGTGGATTTACGTTTAGAGTTTGTCTGAATATAGAGACAAGACACTAGTATGAGAAAGTCTCAGAAGATAAATTTTGTATGAGAAATGACAGTGAATGTGGAAGATGAGGCTTATAGCTTCGAGGGTGAGAACCGAGATTGACTCTCCCTCGCCACTTTTGACTGAGTTAAGTGCTACTGACTCACCACCTCTGACTACCCTAAAGGAGATAAGGTTTCACACAACTATACAGACAAGCATATACGTACAGTATAGTTATAGAGAAACTGATCCAGTATACATTTCATATTTTATTAAACAACAAAATAAATAACACAGTAAAAATAAATAACGTGCAAGGTCACACTACTCCTGAAAAAGAACAATTTAAATGACAGACACTATACACAAACAATTCCACCCTCTCCTTCAACCTGCATGGAAAAAGAATTAAGGATTAACCAAAAGCTACTTGGTGGGGGTCTCAAATTAAGAGCCACCACTACTAACTATCCTAGTATTATCTAACTCTAATCCACTGTCCTGCTGCAGACGTATAACTAAATGTCTACACAAATCTGGAAAAAAAAACCACTATCTGATGTCCTACACAGATAACACCTGTACCACCAGCACTGATTCACTAACGGACTCTTCAGTGCTAACTCCGAGGCTGTCCTCTAACTCTATCTATCTGCCTCTCTATCTTCTATCTCTCCTCTGCTTCTGCTCAGTGTCTCTCTGACACTCCCGTCTTCTGCTGAGTGGTGTCTCCGTAACACCCCTCCTCTCGTTAGCATTTGGAAAAGAAATGATGACCCTCTCTCCTGTTCCTGACTACTGCAACTGATGACTTTGGTATTTAGAACGAGGTACTTGACTCAAATGTAGAGTATGCATTCAACACTGCTGATGAAACTTCTTTCACTTGCCCCCATCTAACCATCTTTGGAGGTTTTAGGACAACCGGTAACCGGCCATTAATTAGGCCCGTGTAAAACCAACAACACCCGTGCCACAAATGCCAATATTCTGTGTTGTTTATAAATCGAGCTAAGAGCTCAGGATTTTAAGAAACCCGTCTACCCGCTGTGAAGGATAGCGAGCGCTTCACTCACGATTGAGAACACTTCATTTCTACTTTTACTGGTGCAGACGTACTGGCGCCGGTAATACCGCGTCACCAGGTCTCTTCACCTCTGACGATGTCTAGAGCCTTCTACTCCTGAGAAGGCAAACTACCATGGTAAGTTGTAGAGCAGTTTACAACTCTCCCTATGTGCTGTAAAAATGCTGTAAAATGAAAGAAATAACAACAAATATACAACACGTCAAAATATTCTCAACTCTAACACATAAACACCTATGTAAATTTAATACTCTCCCGTCTTTCCCCTAAATTAATACATCTCCCCTACACAAATCTACGCACAAGCGATAAACAAATATTCCTACCCAAGGTCAAACTAATCTACCGTCTTCTCCCGCACCCATTTAATATCTGTCTGTTATGTGAACTAACAGACACAGGCTGACCTAAATCTGTTGCGCTAGGCTTGCCTCGGCGTCAAAACATTTGCTTTGTTGAAAGCGGAGAAAATCAATCCTCGGTAACCGAATAATCTCTTAGCTTTACTTCTTATTAAAACTGACCACCGAGAAGGTTATCAATTTAACACAATAAATAATATATATATATAATATATATATATCATATATATATTATATATATATATAGAAATATATCAATATATATATTATACACCATCTAGGTAAAATATTTTAAATCCCCTGGTCTCAGTATTATTAAAACATACCCATCCCTTACGCCCCTGATCTCCTGACTATACAAAAGGCTTAAATACCACAACTAAATAAAAAACACAAATTAAGCTCGCATATATGACACAGCAAATTATCCTGAACATAAATGCGGGTTTCCTCACGGAACCAATTACCTATTACAGAGCACCCGGTTATCCTTAAGCCTTAAGCCTCACACATATAATAACCACAAAGAAACAATAAACACAAACATATATTCTGCAACTTATTCCCGACAAAATAAAGGCACAAACAACTAGAATTAAATAACCGACGCAAAGTATGGAACAACATGTCCCCCACAAAAAATAAATAAACACCCATCAGAAAACAAACACTCAAACCATCAACGAACATACATTCACACCTAACTCCATCGCTCAAAATATAAGTGATCAACCCAAAACACATGGGCTAAATTTTATTCACTAGGACCATATATCTGCTAACATTTCAGAGCATACCTTAAAGTTCATACATTAAAAACACGCGACCAACAAATATTCAAGAGTCCCCACGCCGAAAATGGTTGCCTGTTTTAATTATTTTATATAAAAAATACTAAATAACAATATACGCTAAATAATTTACCTACTGCGTCGGCTTATATTGATGAATTAACATTTGACCATGAAACACCAGCATGTTAGATTGAATTATGAGCAGCCCTCCTAAAAAAAAAAAAAAAACAAAAAAAAACAAAAAAAAAAAACAACTGTCAACCAGCTCAAGAACATGAGTCCCAGCTTCTTTACAAATGACTTTCTGCATTGACCCACCACTACGTCAATAAAAAAAACTTAGTCAACACTTTCCATCAAGAAACCTTCTGGCAACCATATTTCACCCAAACAATGGTTCCCGCACCCGCCCCCTAGTTCAACGCCAGAAAATTAGGTAGATCCAAACGTCGGTCACCAAATACATAACCGCAGCCTAAAAAAAACGCAACTCAACCCCCTCATAAAATAACTGACGCCCAAAAAACATCAGAAAATAAGACACAGTATCTGACTTGAACTACCCACCTCATAAACACCACCAAAATAACACCACCAAACATAAACCAATATCCGACCGCAAGGAACGTGCACACAAACCCATACATAACACCCCCCACCCAAATACAATAACCAGTACTGATACCTGACCAAATAGACTGTATACCCATGAACCTCAAAAGACTCAAACTATCATTTACTTTCTCATTTTCCCACCCTCCCTCCCCGTATTCATCCTTCCCCAACTCTCCACATCACAAGATAACTCTCTCCTGATTATCCAGAACTCTACCACCATGGTGCAAGCTTGTACCCAAATAACAACACATAACAATATATCATCCTATACTACCAGCACAACGATACCTTATCACCTGGGGTTCACAAGAGACAACTTTCGCAGCCATGCAATTTCTAAGAATCTGTCACCCAGAACAAAACTTTGACAAGATACCTACGACATGGACTAGTGACACCAGACCAAAGAGACAAGAGACCTTCGACATAGTTTTCTACCATTCCCATACTCATATACTATGCGACCTTGCTAACTACCGTTTCAGACTAGTGTGGCGACCCCATAACATGTCTAGTCCTCTTGTTCTAACACTCGACGACTATCAGTTAACCAATCACAAATCTCCAGGAGACCTACGTCAACGACACCTATCGACCAATACAAGAGACCACACCATAAAGATGGATTCAAGAGACCCTTCTAATGCCCACCAGAACAACGTAGAACAGCAATCCAGACCCTAATCGGCATACGATACATGACCACTAGCCTAACCTCAGAGCCAAAGAACCATGACCTATATATCCAAGTCCAACTTACACCTATGGCCCATATACAAGCTAAATTATACCAGACCTGAACTAACGACACACGATACCATACCAAATAATACAGACTACCTTAACCAATTTGAAGTACATGAAGATCAAACCACTTAACAAAGTTAGACTAATGAGACCTAAACTACCGAGAACAGGAGCACCCTGAAATTTCCTCCTTCCATTTCAAGACTCTCCAGCCAGCAGACCTGAACAACGAGACCATAGACCTCTAACCAGATCTAGATATTAGTAACGATACCCAAATCAAATGAATAGCTTCCTCCTAGTTCATGCCCTTACTTACGTATTCGTGAACTAATACCTTGATACTAAACTATCACTGATGCCCAGGAGACCATACAAATCTGACTGGTGGGTACCTGTAACAAAAGCCTGTCTACCCACATACTCTATAGAAGTCCCAGTCACCTCCAACAAAGATGCAGGAGACCTGAAACTAAGATACTGAGAGACCGACCTATTGTAGACTGGCCGTTTCCTAAACTAATAGTACATATAAACTATTTTCTTAATCCTTACTACCAGCAAACCACACGACCATATCCCCTTCTAGTTCAAAATAACAAAATATACCTCAACTTTCTTGAATCTTTCTACTTGACTTCCTACGAGTTTCAAAAATGTTCTACCAGAACATAAAGAGACCTCACCCAGTCAAACATAATATACAAGGCGACTCATTTCAACCGCTTTCCATAGCAGATTATTCCCTTAGAGCCCAGCACAAAAGATTTTTTATTGTCGTTTTACTTCCCTGTAACCTTATACCAGTCAGAAGAACAAATATCGCCCAATGGTGAACACCCCCTCCCAGACTCACCCTCTCCTTTCTGCCTATCCCAAAATACGGCCCCAGCACCTACATCTTAAAGCGTCCTATTTGGTAGACCAAACCCAACTCTCCACATAGCCATCCGCGCCCCCATCACAGTAGCCGCCTACAAGCCAATCCCAAGTCGCCATAGACACAAAACTCCTTAGCCAATAGACCAATCCAATATCCACTGACCAGTAAACGATACAATCTGTCCCTTCCACCTACGCAACAAGAGTCTACGCACACACGTCACAATGATGGTCCTCCCACATATACTAATTTTCCTGCCCAAAGTGATTCGCATCGAAGCAACAACCAGCACCAATTTCGACCAGTGTCATTCCTGTATACCAGAACACCAACCTCATCCTATAGCAAAATGACAATTAACTACACCATCACAATATCATATGCGCTAAAAATGTTGCAGGATTTGTGTTCGCCCTTAACACATGATACACTGATTCAGCCCAAGAGCCCAACAACACAAACAGAGCTACACATACATGTAACATTTGATATAGAGACACATCATGTACACATTATATTTTCACACAAAAATTAATCGGGGTCAAACGTGTGGTATCATGTTTCAGTCCCTTCTAGGTCACCTCGAAGGTGAAGAACTCTAAGAGTGGCAAAATACAGAGGCTGTGCAACCCTCAAACGGATAGATATACGAGACATACAACAAACTAACTACAATAAACTACACACACAAATCCTACACAATGGCTCAAGAACACTAACATCAGCACCTCTTCACGTCAACAGAGAACTAAAAATCAAAAAAGTAAAAGAAATGATATATTTAACATTGATAACCATCTTCGATAGTATTATACACATTACTTTTTTCAAAATAATTATTACATCACCCGTATTGATACCACTCCAATAACACCATGATCATAATGAAGATGCCGAAAAGGGCCAATTTGCTATGCAGGAAAATAATTTGAATATAGACACCCATGAATCCTAACACTATATGTAACCCTAACAATTATTACAATTATTGCCAACCAACAAGGTGACTGAAAGTCACGATCAATTTTTCACAGTAATACCTTGCTTGTATCACAGTATCTCACCATCACATTTTTCACAAAATCTACCGTACAGAGCATAGAACCACCCCAGCCTCTGCTCCACATTCAGGAAGCCTTACCCCCGCATTCACCATTCTCTTGCAGCTGTGGTTTCTGTACAAATTTTTTACCTGAAGAGTTGCCAACCTCATGCACACCCTCAAAATTATGTCACCTTGAACAACATGCCTTAGGTCCGCAGTAAGACTTAATAATATCAAATACTCACAGAGATCCCAGTGAAATATATCATCATAAATTATCATCAATTATTAAAGTTTACCACACACTCTGGGCATCAGTATCCAGGTTCGATCCCATGTGTAGTACAACTTAAAAAAACCCAAAAATGAAAGATTCACCGACCATCTACAATACATTCATTTCACCTATCCGCCTACCTCCAAACATTCAGTAGTGCCCTCACTCCCTATAGCGATCATGATATGGCAACAACACAAAGAATCCACATGCTCTTTCGATGCCATCCTACATTACATAGCCCCAACACTAGGTCAACTTTGCATCCCGCCTCCACAGTCCTCCGCCAGTTAGAATAAAAGACTTCCCTCTTTTTCGTTTCCTTCAGTTTTCCAAAAGCCATTAGCAGATCTAAGAGCAGCAACGGGTACTCTTCTGGAGACTGACCTAACCCATATCCCAGCGTCTGCCACATGATGGTGAGTCATGTCATCTTGCTGCTACTAGAAATCAATCATTGTTAAATATGGTGCAATCGGCCAAAAGAATACGGTGAATTTTTCTAGGCCCCATTATGAGTTAAAAGAGACAATTTCGACATTTCATCTCATGTAACACTCCATCAAATTCCTCACCATAAGAACACAAAAGCACACAGCCTTCTATATAATCAATTTTGTGCTTGTGCAGTATTGGGAGACTTCCAGAGTTTTGATTAGGCTAAAGAAGCTGATTCTGCCTTAATCATTCATATGTTGATTCTTGGGCCTGCCATCGCCGACTAGAGTAACTAAGCTTCCTATTATTAAAGGGACACTTTACTGAACCAATTGCAACTACCATACATAAATTCTCATGTAAGCTCACATAGAGCTTCATGACCTTCAGACTTCTTATAAAATTGATGTTCACTCCCCCTGCTGGCAAACTTAATAATTCAAACCTATATATATCCAGTATTAGAAGAGTGAATCGAGTCATCTAAATCAATGTCAACAGCAAAATCCAGATCTACCACTTAAGAAACAGATAAGTTCCCAACAAAAAAACCTCTAGTTAACATCCACAGAATTCATCGCAACACCCATCCTCTGACGTAAAAAATAGAGTGTTTGATAAGTGCATCCCCATCGACCACCTTCTTCACCTCAAATGTTAGGTTGCTCTGCCCAACACTGCACGTACAGAAAAAGCATAAGGCAATATAAAGAAAGAACACTCTGCCGCAATTCATTCCAAACGCCCAACATAAAAATACCATAAACAGTCCCCCCTATGTAGCTGTCAAAAGCCTTTTCAAAATCAACGAAAAAAATGTAAAATCTGACTTTGCCTCCTGACACAGCACTAGAAAAGTACCATAAGAGTCCACTAATATGTAACAAACCCCATCCACCTTATTCCCATTCCTAACTCCTGCTTAGTTCTTTCCACCCCCCCCCCAGTTTTGTATCTACTGCCTTTAAATACTCCCATGTAAAAATATCCCTTCCTAGAATTTGGCTGGGAACTGAGAGAAGAGTGATTCCTCCCAATTATTGCAGTCTGCAAGATCTCCCTTCTTGGGCAATTTGACAATTATTCCTTTGTACCACTCTGATGGTGTTTGTCATCCCGTTTTTTCCAACTTGTATCAAATAGTGGTTCTAATAGTTCTGCTGCTAGCTCAGGGTCTGTCTTAAATAGCTCTGCATTTAAGTTATCATGGCCCGGAGCTTTGCCGTCTTTAACCCTTTGATTGCTGTGATGATTTCTTCTTTTCGTGGAATGTCTGTATTCACATCTAGATCGTTTTCAGCCTCAGGAACATTCAATTGTGTCTCTGGTGGTTCCTTGTTCAGAGTTTCTCTGAAGTGCTCTGCCCATCTTGTTTTCTTGTCCCCTCTGCTGTCGTGATGAGATTAATTCCTTTTGTTGGCTCGGGTTTGGCGTTTAACTTCCTTGTCCAGCTGACTGTACTGTTCGCTATATATTTGCTTTAACCTGGGGGACTTCGCTTCTGTTTTCTTTCTTTTCATTTCCTTTCTCATCGTTATGGTGTTTAAAGTTTCTGGTGTTATCCAGTCTTGCTTCTTCCTTTCCTGGAATCCCAAGCATGATTTGCTGCTTTCTTTGTATATTGTTGAAATGGTGCTGAAATTCTGGTCTATATCATCAGTCAATGTCTTTTCCTGACTTTTGGCAAATTGATATCGTTTCTTTATGTCGGCCGTAAAAGCTTTTCTGGTAAGGGAGTCCTTCAATTTGCTGATGTCAAACCTTTTCTGTGTAGTTACAGTTGGTGCAGCCCTTCTTAGTTTCACTTTCAGTTTTGCTACTACTAAATGGTGATCACTTCCCACATCTGCACCTCTTCTTACCTTCACATCTTGTAATGCATGTCTCCATCTACCGTTAACCATGATGTGGTCTATCTGGTTTCTGTCCCGACCATTTGGTGATTCCCATGTTAATTTGTGAATTTCTTTATGTGGGAAGAGTGTTCCTCCAATGACCAGGTTATTAATGCTACAGAAACTTATTAGTTTATCCCCATTTTTGTTTGCTGTTCCGCTGCCGCATTTCCCCATTGTTCTTTCATTATATGTATTGTGTGTACCAACTTTCGCATTGAGGTCTCCCATTACTATAACAAGATCATATCTAGGTGTGTCTTCCATTTCTTTCTGCAGTTGTTGATAGAATTCATCCTTGACCTCCTCATCGCTATCATTCGTTGGTGCGTAGCATTGTATTATTGTAGTGTTGATGAATCTCCCTCTCAATCTTAATCTTATCAGTCTGTTGTTGATGGGTTTCCATTCCAAAAATGTCCTTTCTTTTCCTTTCTGTAGAATAATGGCTACGCCTTCATTGTGTTGTCCATCCTCTCTTCCAGAGTAAAGTACTGTTTCTCCTGTTGCTGTTTTAACTTTTCCTGCCCCTGTCCATCTGCTCTCGCTTATCCCTAGAATGTGTAACCTATAGTTTCTCATTTCTGCCGTGACCTGTCTTAGTTTACCTGTCTCGTACATTGTCCTGACATTCCAAAAACCTATTCTTGTATCCTGTTTTGCGGTCAGGACATCCGTTTTCATGTCAGTGGCTTCCTTTCGGCTTTCACCACTGACAGTCATACGAGCCACAGACTCCGAATGTCCATCCCGCAGCAAAGTTCGTTCATTTATTATTGTTTCCGTAACTTCATTGTATTTTTTACACAGACAGGGGTGTCAGCCCTGTGCTAAAACCCCCAACCCGGAGGACCAGGGTACCAGCTTTTGTCTGACCCCTACCCACACAGACCAGTCCAGCTTGGTTGAACCTACCTGGAGTAAAACTCCCACTGGCATAGCTCTGGGGATTATCAGGGTACGCAAGCTGCCATACCGCTACAAGGTATAGGTACCATTGATGGCAGGTCACCGACCATGGACTGGAATAACCTGAATGGCTCCTGAGCCGACCCAGCTCTAATGCGTACCTTCGAAATCGGTGAGTATCTGCCTAAATGGCGACAGGACACCTGTCATTGTACAGGGAAAAATAGGATGCTCACGTAAAATCAGTCTCAGGTTAGACATATTAACCGGACATTTTGCCTCGAGTAATAGTGGGCGTATGATAAAAAAAAATTTTTTTTTTTTTAAAATATACACATCTATTGAAAATATATAAAACAAATGTCAAAAACAAGGAGCAATAACTCCCATATTTGACTGATGTCAATATTATAGGCAGCTCGATAGGGCTCCTTTTTTGTGTATTTTATACGGAGTCATTTATTAATAAAGGAAGTGACGTCATGCCTATAGGGTTGACTAGCAGACGTGAATAAATTAAGAGCAGAAGTTAGGAAATCGTCTGCAAGAAGAGATGCGGCTGGTGTTCTGAAGTGAGTGGACGCATGTGTTTTGAGCTCCTGCAGTATTTTGTGTTTTTCCTGAATTATTCAATCACCAGGACACCAAGATACTTGGTTGAGGTGTCCCTGGCTTTTTCTAGTAAGGAAATGTGTGATTATTCATAATGATGTCCAAGGGACGATATTAAATAAAATTTGGAACGAGTGAAAATGACCAGCGTTTCATAAAGAACGGACTGGACAAAACTGTAATACTGCATTTGCCTTTGGGCCTACATAAGTATAATTGGAGCTGTTTTGTAGAAATATAATAAACTGTATTTGTGTTTCATTCATTCATAACCCTCCACTCCCAAAGGAGCATAGGCCTTCAACAAACACATGCCAAGTCCTCCTGTCACGTGCCATCATCTCAAGTTTTTTCCATGTTCTCCTCATCATTTTCACCTCTGTTTCCAACTCTCTTCTCCATGTACTTCTTGGTCTTCCTCTGCCTCTCTTGCCCTGGGGGTTCCAGAACAAGGACTGCCTTGTAATGCTATCAACAGGTTTCCTCAGTGTGTGTCCTATCCATCGCCTTCTTCTCATTTCTTGTTCCACTGGCACTTGTCTAGTTCTTGTCATCAGTTCCACGTTGGTATGTATTTGTGTTTAACTGTGAGAAATGTGTTGGTCCGCTCAATACAGTTATACTGACTACGTGTTGTTGGACTACCCCTAATTTACTTTGGCCACAGAGACTTTCTCCGAAACAATAGACAGAACGACACGTATCATCTGATAAGTTTTGTTTTTAATATTTTTATTTCCAGAAACAAAATTTTTAAAATTAATAAAATCTAAACTGGCCAATAAACTGATGTTACAGGAGACAGCAAAAATTGCTGCCCGCTATGTCTGGAGAAAAGTAGTTGAAGTACAGCAGTAATAACCTTTTCAACAGGGGACATCTTCCACAAAACTGATAGACATGCTTAATCAGCTAGCAATAAAGCTGGTCATAAATATGGAATACTTTCCCCAGGAACTAAAACTACTGCCTCGATGGAACTTCAAACGAGCTAACTAGGACAGTTTTGAAATATTTGACAGATAGGTTTTGTGAGACCATTAACACGCAGAACAGAAAAATGAAAACAATGGTTGAAAGCCTTAACAAAGCAAAACTTCAAGCAGGCACTTAGTACATTCCCAGAGGTGCAAGACAAAATTACAAACCTTACTGGACTGAAGAGCTGCAAAAGCTTGAAGATGAAGTAACAGAGGCCAGAAACACAGCAGAGAGAGAACAAACAACTGAAGCAAATATCCTGCTCAAAGCCACCACTGCAAAATACAAAAGAACCAATAAACTGACGTTACAGGAGACAGCAAAACATTGTTGCCCGCCATCAAGTCTGGTGATCAGCCGTTAAAGTACAGCGGTGATTGTGAAAGCAGAATTTTTTAAAATTAATAAATAAATCTTGTTTGTTAAATGGTAGTTATTGCTCTTTGTTGTGACATTTGTCAGAATAATGCCGACCTGGATGACCTAAGAGTAACACTTTATAATAATAATAGCCCCTTCAGTCATAACTGACTATGGGAATGTGCCCCTGAAGTGACAGCTCTCAGCTGCTTATTTTCCTGGAGTTTCTTTTGACATTTTCTCCTGTCTTCTACTTGCTGTGAGAGCTTCTTTTCACCCAATATGAGGTAGTGCTGTAGATAGCATTCCCAATTGGTGCGATCAGCAGCTTCATCCTCCCAGGTTCCTGGATTTATGTCCAGAGCCTTCATGTCTCTCTTGCACACAACTTTGAATCTCAGCTGCGGTCGCCCAACTGTTCTTTTGCCATCTGCCAGTTGTCCACAGAAGATATCTTTCAGGATGCGACCATCTTCTATGCAGCGGATATGGCCAAGCCAGCGTAGTCTGCACTGTCTAAGAAGTGTATACATGCTTTGAAGGCCAGAACATGACAACAAGAAATACCAAATGATGTAGCGTAGACACCGTAGATGGAAGGTATTGAGCCTTCTTTCTTGCTTAGCATAGGTTGTCCATGTCTCTGTCGTGAAACATTCTAAATCCACATATCTAAATTAAAAAGTAAAGGTAAAGCCTAACGAATTAATTCAATAAAAGGAAAGAAGAATGGTAAAAGACCAGTGCTGTCACAATGGCGTACGAAAATCCCCCTTTTTCTACTTCGTCTGCATAGTGTAACGCTTTCACGTTTGATAGTAAAGCCTACAGCAGCAAACACGCGTTTCAAAAAAAATAAAACCGGTACTGTGTTTCTTAGAAGACCTTGAGATACGCACACTGCTTAATGACCTAGATAAAATACTAGCATTAATTTCATTTTATACACTGCGTAACTAAAAGACAGACGGCCTTAGAAGAGAGAGAGCGAGAAGGAGGAACGCATTCAATACTACCACAGTCTCGCGATTAATATTAATGCCACCCCCAACGCGAAAGGCATGAAGCACTAACTTTTTTTCAAATAGACAGTGATAAAAAACACTACCAATACACGGTTAGGTTTTAAAAAAACATGTTTAATGCTTATTAGGAAACATGACACTCTACTGTTTTACGTCTGAAATCCTGACTTTATACTGACAGAACAGTCGAAAAGGCAGGACAGGTGGCGGTTCTAAAACAATAAAAAATAAAAAAACAAATATACGACTATCCTAGAATACATATTTTGAACGCAGCCACTTAGCTCCATTAAAACTTATATATTTGGGTTCCTTAGGACTTGCTGACAAAGAATATGTTAAGTGTTACACAAATAGTCTAGGAATTAACAAATTATAGCCAAAATAAAATAGTGAGGTTGTCTGACAGCACCAAATCATAATTGCTCAGTGGCATGTTTTGAAACCACTATTTTACGGGAAATAGGCCAACAAGTTAAATCCGATTTCATTGGCTAGAAGAATATGTAAGCCTAAACATGATTAGTCGATTGCAGATACTATTTTTGGTTGTTACGGGAAACGGTAGGAAGGGTACTTTTTTTCAAATACTTTTGTAAACATGGTCCTATTGGTTAGACCATTTGATATAGTCAATTAGGAGCGTCTGTTCAGTGCCACATTTTTAAAATAAACTTACTGAGAAGCAAGTGCGTTGAGATCCAGCTCATATTTTTCTTATGAAAGCCTGGGACAGAGGCAGATCAGAATTGTGCCATAACTCATTGCCAGTCAACGTATTTTGTGTATTATTTCCATGAATTGTGGGACAGCGGTACTAACATATTAAAAGCAGCACCTGGTCTGAGTTTTGCTGAATCCAGAGGCTGGTAGCAGACTCCTTAGTCAATATATCGACCTGTGTGGTGTCTCAAGAACACGGTGAAGCAAGCGAGCAGTGGAGACTGTTTCCTGCCGCCCACACAGAAGTTAAGATTCTGTGGCCAGAGCAGCTCAATCTTGTGTTTACCCCCTCTAACAGTGACTCTACCTTAAATCTAGAGGGACATTTATTAGTTTCAAATAAAAAGAAACTGTGAACTTTCCCAATATTATGTCCACGAGAAACAAACACTTGAAGTCATGATGACACACAACCACCTAGCTTGAGAAGCCAGTATTACCTCAGAGTACTGCAGCACAACTTACACACATATTGCAATAATAATATATGTCAATACAAAGATTCTATCTATAAATTGTGTACATATAACTTGTGATTACATTTGATTGTGATTCCTGGTTCACTTTGTAGTTGAATCAGGATATCTAATATTTGAAGGAATTAATACATATATATTTTTAAACTTTAACACTTGACTCATTTAAGATAGTCTTATAGAGTGTTCTATGTATGTGAGTGTCACAGTGTTGTAAAGTATTGTGGATTAAATTAAATTGTGTATCTGTCTGTTGGTTGTTGTGAACCTGCACTTCATCATTATCATAACCCTAGACATTCAACGTAGTCATCACAATATTCCAGAATAGGTCTGACTGAGGTATAAATGTGGTAGCAAGTAAGGTCATCTGTAATACACCACACTATTAGACACAGATACCTTCACAGCTGATCTCAGTCAGTACACTAAGTCCCCTATAAATATTTATATCATCCCACTTTACCACAGTCTCGCTGCCATATAGAAGTGTGCTGGTGATGCAGGCATTATATACTGCACCTTTGGTCTTCGTTGTAAGTTTGGAGTTTCCCCAAACACACGTTGTGAGGCAGGCAAAGGTAGCTGCAGCTTTGCCAATGCGGCTGTCAATTTATGTGTCCAGAAAGAGTTTAGTTTCACTTCAAAGTGTTATCAATTGAAAAGAGTTGTGATATAGTGGATCAATCTCACTGCAACATCCCCAGAAATGAACAGGCTGACAGATTGGCAAAAGAAGGTGGAAAGCTACCTCAGCCTGACACAAGCATAACTTACGAAGAGTCTAAAGAGTTTTATCAAGACCAGATACAGGAGCAAGTGGGAAGCAGAGCATCTAGGCCGCAAGAAAGTTGATGCATATTACCAGCTCAGAAGTGAACAAATGGCAATCTTCAGACTTCACACAGGCTACAACAGGATACCATCTATTCAACAAGCTACAGATAGGAACTACTGATGAGTGTAATGGTGGCACCAATAAAATTACTGCTGAACATTTACTTCAAAGGTGCCGTACACATGAGGAACAGAGAAAGCTCATGGCCATCACCAGTACCATTCCTGGAAAAACTCTAGGGATATACCAACAGCCTCAGGCTGATCACTGCTTTCTTTGAACATATTCAAGCTTACGTCTGAAAGTGAACAAGTTTTAACATTTGTTTCATGTACATCCAATAGATTCAAGTGAGGATATAAACATTTAAAACAGAAAATAACTTTTCAATCACCAATTATGTAAACAAAATGAAACTGTTACTGTTAACAGAAATGAATGGTAACATAGTGACCATAATCAAAGCATGTATCTCACATGGGCCACCAAGGCATCTTCTTTTGCCAGCTCATTAGTTATCTCTCTTAACACATCATTTTACCTCTTTGTTTTATTCATTTCCATTTTTGGCCTTTTCACAGCTTGGAGCCACTACTGCGTCTGGTCACCTTGCAGGACGTCTGCAGCACTGGTTTCTGTTGTAATCTGTTTTACATGATGAGACTGCCAGCCTAATGCATGACCTCATATTAGTTGCCTCTTAAGACATACCAAAGGCAGCAGTGGTACTATTCTTTCTTTGTCTCCTCAGAGAGGGGCTACATGGGACCAATCTCATCATGTTAAAAAAAAGTAGCTACAGAAATCATCACTGCATGAGCATATATAGTGCCTTGGTACATCGTTTCTGTGTGTGGCTTCCACACCCTTTAATAAGCGAAATTAGAAATGAAAGGAAAGTGTCTATGAAGTTATGGAAAAAAATCTCATTTATTTTATAGCATCACAGGTCGCAACTTTTTATGTGCACGTCTGAAAGTGAACAAGTTTTAACGTTTGTTTCATGTATATCCAATAGATTCAAGTGAGGATATAAACATTTAAAAACAGAAAGTAACAATAGGCCAATTGTTCCTTTGTAAGTGTGCCAGATAGGGATTCATAAACAAAGCCTTTTTTTCTGTAGTAGTTACTAAATAGTCAACTTAGCCAACCTGGTATACAGAAATACAAATATAAATCAGATAGCCTACTGCTTAAAAAAGAAAAACATCGCATACCTTGACTAGTCCTTACAGTGTTGGCTTCTGCATTAATGCTTTTTGTATTTGCTGCAAACTTCTCATCTTTTGTTGCAATGTAATCAAAAATGCAGGCAGCATTTTCTTCCCCACAAAATTTCTTCGCCTCATTCAAAGTAGTCTGATTCACTTCTTCCCGAAATATTGGCTCAAAGGCTGAGAACTGGTAGTCGAGAGTACTCTCTCCTTCTGGATATTTGAAAACTGAGTTGCCTGTAGTCACCTCCCCTAAAAATAGTCAACAGTATGAAATTAAAAGGTTTGGTCAAGAACAATTTCAAAATATATTTATGTTTTAAAACTTTTAAATGTAAAGCTGAAAAAATCTGGGCATGCAACTATCGTCCTTGCTCTGTGTAGTTCCCGATGGTCTCTGAAAAGACAAAGAAGGAACAGGACTACTGCACCTTCAAGCATGTCATATGAGGTTGTGTATGGGGACAGGCAACCTTATCATGTAAAACAAACTGCTTCAGAAACCACCACTGTACATACATGCGACTGCTTGGTGCAGGCTTCCTGCAATGGGAGCAGCTGCAGTTGTGACTCCATGCTCTATCTGGAGCACAGAGCAAAGTGATTATTATTATTATCCTTAAATTCTAAAACCTTCATATCTGAAAAACACGTCATACATTTTCTAAACCAGTACTTCTTAACCTTTTAGACATACCACAGTCCTTTACAGCATCTTAACTAAACCCGCAGCCCTTTACAGCATCTTAACAAAATCTGCAGCCCTTTACAGCATCATATCAAAACCCACTGCCCCTTACAGATTCTTAACAAAACCTGCAGCCCCTTGCAGCATCTTAACAAAACCTGCAGCCTTTTACAGCATCTTAACAAAACCTGCAGCCTTTTACAGCATCTTAACAAAACCTGCAGCCCTTTACAGCATCTTAACAAAACCTGCAGCCCTTTATAGCATCTTAACAAAACCTGCAGCCCTTTACAGCATCTTAACAAAATCTGCAGCTCTTTACAGCAGCTTAACAAAACCTGCAGCCCTTTACAATATCTTTACAAAACCCGCAGCCCTTGACAGCATCTTAACAAAACCCACTGCCCTTGACAGCATCTTAACAAAACCTGCAGCCTCTTACAGCATCTTAACAAAACACGCAGCCCTTGACAGCATCTTAACAAAACACGCAGCCCTTGACAGCATCTTAACAAAACCTGCAGCCCTTTACAGCATCTTAACAAAACCTGCAGCCTTTTACAGCATCTTAACAAAATCTGCAGCCCTTGACAACATCTTAACAAAACCCGCAGCCCTTGACAGTATCTTAACAAAACCCGCAGCCCTTGACAGCATCTTAACAAAACCTGCAGCCCTTTACAGCATCTTAAGAAACCTTGTACCCCACTATCTTCTAGCTAAAAAATATGCCATAAATGCAAAAAATAGATAAAAGTACGTTTTTTTTTACATGAAAGAAAAATATAATTTTATTTATAAATTTAGTGCATGTAATAATTGGGAATATTTGTAAGCATATGAATTAGTAGTGCTTTTTTGAGCACTTCCAATCCCTTTTTTTAATCATACAGCTGTAGACATAGTGAAAAAAAATATTTTTAATATAAACTATACCAATATTTGAAACTTTTTAAAGTAGGTCAACGTTTTAAGTACAATATATTTATTAACACACATTGTCAATGTTCTATTTTGTAAACATACAATTCAGTTCTGTGCATTAGAAATGTGTTTATGATGATTCGATTTCCAAAATATATCTGACATATTTCTCACCCTCAGAAGTCAAGTCACACACCCCCAGGTTCAGAGACACTGTTCTAAAGGATCTGAATGAACCAACACCCTCTGCTAAGTTTCTATTTCAGTTCACCGAAGATTTCATACAGTGACTTTTTTTCTGTTAGTTAGCAACTTACTGCCCGTTAGCACGAAGTTAATTTTATGGGGTTGAATTTTAGCACCTGCTTATAAAAGGTTAATTTTCTGAGTATGTCATATATTCACCCTTCAGGTCCCCAAACAGCAAAGGTCTTCAACAAACTTATACCAAGGCCACCTGTCCTCTACCATCAGCTATAGGTCTGTCCATGCCTTCTTCATCTGCTTCGTGTCAGTCTCCAGTTATTTTTGTTCTCTCTCTACCTCTCTTACACTGTGGATTCCAGAAATAGGACTGCCTTGTAATACTATCAACAGGTTTCCTCAGTGTGTGTCCTATTCATCACCTTCCTCCAATCTCTTGTCAACTGATGCTTGTCTGGTTCTTGTCATCAGTTCCACATTAGCGATCTTTTCATACCATTTAAATCCTTCTGTTCTATGCAAGTACACATTCATGAAAGTCTGTGGCTTCTCGGTTGTTGTTTTTATTGTTCTCAATGTTTCAGAACCAATCACAATAGGACTGACTTGATATCCGAGTTGAAGATTCGGGTCACACTGCATACTGCTACAAAAACTTGTGGGAAAGATGAAGAAAGGTAAATGGTAGTCTCACAGCAGATACTGCTGTAGGAGAGTGAAGTACTTCCACTTTTCTAAGTCCAGCTTTATAAGATGTGCTGATACAAAAGAAAACTTTTCAAATGTCCTGGATCTGAGTTGGATGTTAAAACACAATATGCTGAGCACATTCCCCGTGTAGTTCCGTAGGGTCTAAACACGTAGTCCCTAAGGGTCTAAACGTGTAGTCCCCAAGGGTCTAAGCGTGTAGTTCCCAAGAGTCTAAACGTATAGTTCTCAAGAGTCTAAACGTGTAATTCCCAAGGGTCTAAATGTGTAGTTCCCAAGCGTCAAAATGTGTAGTTGCCAAGCGTCTAAATGTGTAGTTCCCAAGGATCTAAACATGTTATTCCCAAGGATCTAAACGTGTAGTTCCCAAGTGTCTAAACATGTAGTTCCCAAGTGTCTAAATGTGTAATTCCCAAGTGTCTAAACGTGTAGTTCCTACGTGTCTAAACATGTAGTTCCCAAGTGTCTAAACATGTAGTTCCCAAGTGTATAAACATGTAGTTCCCAAGTGTCTAAACGTGTAGTTCCCAAGTGTCTAAACATGTAGTTCCCAAGTGTCTAAACGTGTAGTTCCTAAGTGTCTAAATGTGTAGTTTCCAAGTGTCTAAACGTGTAGTTCCCAAGAGTCTAAACGTGTAGTTCCCAAGTGTCTAAACGTGAAGTTCCTAAGTGTCTAAACTTGTAGTTCCTAAGTGTCTAAACTTGTAGCTCCTAAGTGTCTAAATGTGTAGCTCCTAAGTGTCTAAACGTGTAGCTCCTAAGTGTCTAAACGTGTAGCTCCTAAGTGTCTAAACACGTAGTTCCTAAGTGTCTAAACGTGTAGTTCCTAAGTGTCTAAACGTGTAGTTCCTAAGTGTCTAAACGTGTAGTTCCTAAGTGTCTAAACATGTAGCTCCTAAGTGTCTAAACGTGTAGCTCCTAAGTGTCTAAACGTGTAGTTCCTAAGTGTCTAAATGTGTAGTTCCTAAGTGTCTAAATGTGTAGTTCCTAAGTGTCTAAATGTGTAGTTCCTAAGTGTCTAAAGGTGTAGTTCCTAAGTGTCTAAACATGTAGTTCCTAAGTGTCTAAACACGTAGTTCCTAAGTGTCTAAAGGTGTAGTTCCTAAGTGTCTAAACGTGTAGTTCCTAAGTGTCTAAAGATGTAGTTCCTAAGGGTCTACACGTGTAGTTTCCAAGTGTCTAAACGTGTAGTTCCCAAGTGTCTAAACATGTAGTTCCAAAGTGTCTAAACGTGTAGTTCCCAAGTGTCTAAATGTGTAGTTCCTAAGTGTCTAAACATGTAGTTCCCAAGTGTCTAAACGTGTAGTTCCCAAGTGTCTAAATGTGTAGTTCCTAAGTGTCTAAACGTGTAGTTCCTAAGTGTCTAAACATGTAGTTCCTAAGTGTCTAAACATGTAGTTCCTAAGTGTCTAAACATGTAGTTCCTAAGTGTCTAAACATCTAGTTCCTAAGTGTCTAAACATGTAGTTCCTAAGTGTCTAAACATGTAGTTCTTAAGTGTCTAAACATGTAGTTCCTAAGTGTCTAATCCTGTAGTTCCTAAGTGTCTAAACATATAGTTCCTAAGGATCTACAAGAAAATAAAGAAATAATAGGACTAACACTCCCACAGGCATGTCGTAAGAAGTTAGTAATATAAGGTTGTGCTTGTGGTTGGTAACATCATCATGTAAAACAACTACTACAGAAACCACTGCTGCAAGAATATATGAATGCATTGATGTAGGCTTCATGCGAAAGGGGGGGGGGGCAGCTGAAGTGGTGGTTCCATTATCCATGGGGAGCAATAGGAAATATGATGATGATGAATCACAGTAAAACTTACACTCTTTGCCAAAGTTGTAAAACACTTTTCTCTCTGTGTCCGTCTCATTTACTGTCAGTATTTTCCCATCTGGCAAAATGAATTCATCGTTGGGATCACCATTGAAATTGCCAAGTAGTCCTCTGGTTTTCCCCCTGAATAGTTTTGGAACACTTGTAGAAAACTCCAGGTTCTTCATACCTACAAATACTTCAACTGAGATACCTGTGAATGTAATGAGAAGAAAAACAAATCATAATATGCACCTGTATGAATAGGCAGTTCTCTGTAAATGTTTGTGTCCAGCAAGATGTGGTTAATGATAGCAATAGGTGACAATGCAGGTTTGATGATTTCCATCAGTCTGCTCTGTTAAGAAAGGTGAATGTAAAGGTTGACAGTTTGTTAAACTCTGTTTAGTTGTTTACTCATACTGGCTACTAGTTGTTGAATCACGCTTTATTTGTTAAATGACGTGAATGTCCACCAGTTGATAAATGTAGATGTTGGGACTGGTGTAGTAAAGTGTAACGATTGTCAACTCATTAAACCCAGCACAGTTTTGGTCATACAGGTCATCTTGTCCTGGAACGTGATGAGGCTCCGACAAGAATGTGAGTGTAAACAATGAGTGTGTATGTGAATGTCAGAACGCGAATGGTAGAATGATTCGATAGAGTTGACAGGTTGGTAGTACATCACTCATACTCACACTGTTCGAATTCAAGAAGTACTGGAACTACGGTGGTCTTTTTATAACATTAATGGGACGCACACTTGGACAGTACGTGTATGGTTACAGGAACAAATGTCGACATAGACAGCATAATGTTGATCACAGGAATATCATCTTAAGTTAGCATTCATGCTTGGCAAATATCATAATGGAGCATTCGTAAATAAGCATTCAGAGTTCCATCATGTAAATCATCTGGCTTTACTGACTGGGCACGTCAGACCATAACCAATATATAGGAAGGCTCCTAGACCTAACCTCGTCTAGTGAATATCCCTTCACGTAAAGTTCAATATATATATTTTCCATAAAGATATAGGAATCCCAGACATGGGTTCTCACATGTAGCAGTGATCTCTTGGTTCATCGAGCGATAGTACAGGCATCCCTTTTTCTCACTCGATAAATACAAAGTATATGAATTTCAACATGGCTGTTCTTCTCTCGTGAGTTTCACTCACTATAGGACCCAGACCAAAATTGGTCATTCGTTAAATGTCCTCATTTCTTCATGACTTCTATCATAGAAGTAATTGAATAATATCATACAATCTAGTGCTGATACATAGGAATGTCGTCTTCCTTTGAATAAATATTCTTTTCAAAAGTACCACTGTGCATCTGTTTATCGACAACGATGGCGAAGCCCAAGTTCATAATAAATTGTGGTTTTACCTTTCTATGCGAAATATAACTTTGCCATTCCTTGGCAAAAGAGAATAAACACTGGGGTAAAGTACATACAACATGTCTAAATGACTATCACTTTTCCCCATCTACTTATAGATCACTTTTTCGGCGATAGGCCGGCTACCACAAAATTCTACATCCAGACAGGATGACAGCCATGAATCACACCCCTTGCTAGCGATACTTCCGCTGCATAGCCTTTGACCTTTTCTAGCCACAACCAACATAGTTCGACTTAGAAATGTAAAGATATCCATATATAAGACAGACTCGTCCTACTCATACAAACACTACGTATAAATTCAGGCCATAGATATACTGAAGCAAGAACAATCTATTCCTACCCAGCCAAAGGATAAATCGCAGTAGGCCTAGACTCGTCCGCGGAGTCCGATCGAAGATGACGGAACTACTTTCAAGGGAAGTAACTCAAAAATGACTTCTCCTTAAGCACTTAAAAAGGAAATATTTTGATTACAAAATATTTGCGAACATAATAAGTATATAAATGTATTATATTGCAAGATAGTAAAAATTGCCCTTTACAGTCTTACCACACCTCCCGGGAAAAAAAAAAAAAAAAAAAATTTTTTTTTTTAAAATACATCTAGGAGCACCATACAATAGGCTCACAACGCAAGAATACTGCGCAGATGAAAATATCAGGAATAACTATAATTCCTAATATGACCGGTGAGAATATATCTCAAAATCTGAGAGAAATTGTTTCTCTACGAATAAATGTTTCCAGGAAGGTGTGATGTACGTATAATACAATTCTGGTAATTATACAATGCATACCAAAAATTCACACTATAATCTTAAATTTATGATTTATGAAGAAACAATCATCAAAGAACAGCGGTGAATAAACATCAATAAACCGCTAAGTAGCGATACCATCATTCTATTATTAAATTACAAATGTGTATCTTAGTAAAGAAACAAAAAATAACTGTTGTAAAGTTATACATATTAAAAAGATCCAATATTTAACAGTTAAGTGGCATCATGTGGGCATCTGGACAGAATGTCCGCCATCACATTTTCTGAACCACGGATAGCTCGTACCGAGAAATGAAAAGGTTGAAGAGCGATTGCGTATCGAGTTGATCTCGAGCTCTTCAAGTTCTTACTTTGGATAGCCGTAAGAGCTTTTTGGTCAGTTTCCACCACGAAATGCGCGCCCAGAAGGAATCTTTGGAGTTTGAGAATTGACCAAACCATTGCCAATAATTCACGGTCTAAAACCGAGTAATTCCTTTCTGCAGCATTAAGTTTTCTGGATATATACATTACAGGATGCAGAGTTCCAGAGTACTCTTGCATTAGTGCCGCTCCAATCCCAGTGGATGAAGCGTCACTACGAAAAACGAATGTCTTATCTGTTGTAGGTAACACTAAAATAGGTGGTGATGAAAACATAGTTTTGATCTTCTCTAGTGAAGATTGGCATTCATGAGACCAGTGAACCATGTTAGGCGACCCTTTCTTTAATAGTGTAGAGAGAGGTGCCATGATAGAGGACAGATTCGGAATGAAACGTCCATAAAATTGTATGAGACCTAAAAGACTTCGCACTTGCTTTTTAGTCCTAGGGATATAGATGTTAAGTATCTTAGTGATATTATGGTCTTCTGTCTTCAAGAAACCGTGACCTACTCGATGGCCTAAGAAAGCAATTTCGCTAAAGCCAATACAAGTTTTAGATGGTTTTGCTGTCAGGTTATACTCACGCAGAGTTGATAATAATTCAACTAACCCTGAATAGTGATCTTCCCAAGTATCGCTGAAAAGACAGATGTCGTCTAGATAAGCAATGACATCTGACCGATACGATAGGATTCGACGCATCATGCGTACAAATGTAGCTGGTGCGTTCATAAGGCCGAAAGGCATAAAATTCCATTGGAAAAGGCCTCTGGGAGTAGAGAAAGCGGTAAGAGGTTTGGCGCGTTCGGATAATGGAACTTGCCAATATCCTTTAGACAAATCAAGTTTAGTGAAAAAATGCGATTTAGAAAGACGAGTAAGTAACTCTTCTAGTAAAGGCATAGGTTCAGCATCGAACTTCGTAACTTGATTCAATTTGCGATAGTCAACGCAAAGACGTATGTTATTGTCTTTTTTTCGAACAATAACCATCGGCGAAGAATATGCAGAAGTGGATGGTTCGATTATTTGTAAATCTATCATTTCATCCAACTCCTTTTCAACCTGTGTTTGGAAATGTATAGGGATAGGATAAGGTCTAACCCTAATTGGAGTATGTTCAGTTAGAACAATGTCATGCTCAATGACATGAGTTTGTCCAGGGATGTCAGTGAGGACATCCTGAAATGTTTGTAACATAGACGAAACTTGTCGCCGTTCTCCTAGAGACAAATCAGGAGAAACAGTAACGTCTTTCCATGATTCACTAGAATGAAGTGGGATCATTGGAAGCGGAAGATTAACATCCGAAAAACTTGTTTCCTCATCCTGTATTACAGACAGTGATGAGTAATGACCATGTTTGACATGAGAATCGTCCGTTGCCTGGAAAATAGGCTGTAGATAGTCAGGACGTTCATGGAACTCCGTAAGCATATTGATGTGGAAGGTTTTATGCTTCCCGTTGATATCGACGATGTAGTCAACATCTGAAATTTTCGATATTATATCGTACGGACCTTTCCAACTAATAAGGAGTCTATTTTCACGACAAGGTAGCAAAACAAATGCTTTGTCACCAGGACAAAGTTGTCGTAAAGTTCTCTTCTTATTAGCAAATTGTCTTGCCTTCTGCTTAGCAAATTCAGAAGAGGAAGTTGCCAATTTGCATGCTTCGATAATCTTCTGTCTCAGCGCGATGACATACTCGTAAGAAGATTTTGTGTCATCGTCAATATTGTCAGCTGTTATAAGATCATGCAGCAAAGACATTGGGCCGCGCGGTCGCGCGCCAAAGACAAGTTCAAAGGGAGAAAACCCTGTATGTTCATTGGGGACCTCTCTATACGCGAAGAGGGCCGCGGGTAAAACCCTATCCCAATCTTGAGGATGATCCTCAGTTATCTTCCCTAATAAGTTCTTAAGTGTTCTATTTAGTCGCTCGACCATCCCATTGGACATAGGATGATAGATGCTACTCAAAGATCTCTCTATCTGTAGAGTAGACATTACTTGAGACATGGTATCCGATATCAGTTGGGTGCCATGATCTGATAATATTTCTCCGGGAATCCCAGCCGAGAAAATATAAGCCAAAGAGCATCTGCAATGTCAGCGGTAGTAATGCTCTTTAGAGGGATAGCCTCTGGCCAACGTGTGCACATGTCTACACACGTTAAGATAAACTGATGTCCTCTAGCAGATTTGATCTTGAATGGACCAATGATGTCTATCGCCATTTTCTGGAATGGACGAATAGGAATATCTGCAGCCTGAATAGGCGCAGCATGACGAGGACCTTTGGATTTGACTTCTTGACATACTTTACAGGATCGACAATAGATCCGTATGTCCTTGTTCACAAAAGGCCAAAAGAAAGCCGCAAGAACTCTTGACTTTGTACGGGAAAAACCCATGTGACCAGCACACTGAGAGTCGTGTGCATGTTGTAAGATCTTAACTCTCAAATTCTTGGGTACAAGAATCTGAGAATGACTTGACTTAGTGGAGTCTTGCACCATACGTACAAGTACGCCATTCTTCATTGTAATCCAAGATTTACAATTTGAATCTTTATTCGGATCACCTTTCGTTACAAGAGTGAAGAATTTCTTAAGAGTCGGATCTTCTTCTTGTTGTTTTATAAACGAGTCACGAGAAATTACCAAGGGATCATCTTGGTTATGCACTTCATTATCTTCAACAGATGAAGTTTCAGGCATATTGAGAGCTTGAGCTCTAGTGACTACTGCATTAGCAGATTGCATATTTTGATTTTCCCAAACGGAAATTTGCTCCGGAGTGCATTCTTTGACTCCGTGAAATGCGACCGATGATAAGATCAGCGATCGGATCCGGCAAAAGACATGCGTGTACATCTCCTGTGAAGAAAGGAGTAGCAATCCTAATGATAGCGGTAGAGTATTTCTCTATGGTGCCGCCAAATGTTACGCATTTGACTACTTTGCCTGTAGAATGAGAAGGATCTATGAGTGACTGCCTAACCCCAATAGTTGTGCATCCAGAATCAAAAAGTACTGAGACTGGATTGTCATTTACTAAACCTTTGTGTAAGACAAGAGAACCTCTCCCATCATGCGCGATTGACGCAGGAAGAGCGGGAAGAGGATGCCCACAGCTTAAAGTAGACACTGTGGTTGGCTCAAATAATGTTTTGCATTGGGGGCACTGAGATGCTCTCCCAAAATCAAAAGCGGCACATGCCATTTTATTAGAGTCATCATTATCTTTATTTTGTTTATAGGCTTCGTGGGACTCTTGCTGTGCAGAGTTCGCCTGGTAATGAGCTTTATGTTTTTTGAATTGTGCTCTACCTCTGTTATTATTGCCTCTGTACTTATCATTGTTTCCACTATTATAACCTCTACTCGGGTTTGAATCATAGCTCCTTTGGTTACTATCATCATATTCATTATAATGAGTATCTCTGTAATTATGATCTTGTTGTCTCCATGAAGGAAAACTTGGATAGTTTCTAGAATGACTTCCTTTGCGAAAGTTCCTGTAATTATGACCACCCCTGAATCGAGGGCTGTCAGCTCTTCTCCAGGTATTCGAAGAAGAACCCTGAAATGATTGGTTACCTTGGTTCTGATAACTGTAATAGTTACCTTTTTTATTAAACTTATTTTGAGGTCCTTGGAATTTGTGAGAGTGATTAGGGTTGTATGGTGTTGCAGAAGCAACTGGCATACCTTCTTTAACCTTACTGTTGCTAATAGCTACGTCCGGATGTGCAGTGACGTATTGGGTACAATACTGTTCCATTTCTTTTAGAGACTTAGGTTTACGCTCATGTAAGAATTCGAGGAAAGGTTTATTTATACTTGACATAATCTTGTCTCTGAGTATCAAGTCCATAAGGGCTTCATAAGTCTTTTCTGTTTTGGATAGCTCAATCCAACGATCAAATGTAAGACGTGTCCTTGCAATGAATTCTGAGAATTCTACACCTGCCTCAGGCACCATTGTCTTAAACAACTTCCGATAACCCTCTTCAGACAACTGATACTTCTTTAATAAGGCTGCCCTAATAACATCATAGTTATCTTTGTCAGCCTCTTCAACCAAACTTAAACTAGTCAGAGAATCACCTTTCAGATTTTCTGATAACTGGTTAGCATATTGTGATTTGTCCACATTATGTGCTCGACACGAGCGTTCAAATCTATTTAGCCAGAATGTTATGTCATCACTGGAAGGGTTGAACGCTGGTACCTTGACCTTGTAAGTAAAGGGTTTACCATTACCACCAGATGCTTGATTACCATCACTTATGTTTGTTAACTTTAACTTTTCTAACTCAAATGCTAAAAGTTCTTTTTGGTGTTCATGTTCTCTTATTGCTTTTTTCTCTTGAGCTTCAGCTTGTAATTTTCTCTCTTCTGCAGCAGCTTCATCTTTTCTTTTCTCTTTTTCCATTTCCATCTGGAATCTTTTTTCATCAGTCTGTATCTGCAATTTCTTTTGTTCATACTCTCTTTGTAATTTTCTTTCCTCAGCTTCTAATCTTTTCGCCTCAGCTGCTAATTTCTTTTCTTTAATCAATGCTTTTCTCTCTTCTGCAGCTAATGCTTTGTCATATTGAGCAACTGCCCATTCTTCTAATTGCTGACCAGTCTTATCAAGAACCTTGCCTTGTGTGATAAAATAATCCAAAGTAGACATCTTGTCTAATAAGATCAGTAATTTGCTAAAGTAAATAAATTCACTTTCTTAGTCTTAATCAAAGACTTTGTATGATAACTTTGTAACTTGTGGAAAATAGTACTTAACTATCCCAATCACTGTGGGAAACAAGCCTTACAAAGGTCTTGTATAAATCCTTATATAATAACAGCTATAAGTTGCTGGTTCACTCTATAATATAAGTGCAGTGCACCAGAAATAGTGTTTTATATCATCAACTGTGTACCTTTAGTAATAGCAATTAACTATCAGTTGATTCTTGTACATCAATTTATATGATCAACTATATTTTAAATAGTGTATGTCGATCAGGCACAAAACAAAACAGTTATACAGGAGAACATGAAAACATTTGCGGAGATGAAATAAATCAAATGGGAAAAAACAATAAAAGATAAACCGCAAGAGGATAACAAATACAAATAACGCCACAGTATATAAATATAAATTGAGAATAGAACTGAAAGATAGAATAGGGTAGACCAACAATTACAAACAAATCAAAACAAACTAAAGAACAGAGGAATATTACAAAAACAACAATGAGTACAGTCTTCACAGCTAACACTAATAGCAACAGCTGTCGCAGCAAATTTTCAATCAAGAAAATTGCACCTATAGAAACGCACACCTCAGACCCTCTATTACGTGGGATACTCTGCTGTGTGACACCGCCCAACGAAAACAACAACCCGCTGGATACCAACAAATATCACATATAAATATTTAAACATAAATACATAATTGCATAAATAGTATGGCAATATGATGTAAATAGAGTGTTGCAGAAAGAATGTGTTGTAAAGAAGGCTCAGTTACACTGCCTAATAGTACAGTACTGTGGTGCTTTATTAAACAAATACTTCTGGTCTAATTATTTTAAATTCAACACAGAAATAGAAGCTCCATCGTTGATGTGAATGATAACAATCGATGTAGTACCTCTCAGTTCAATAACATTTCCTTTCGCAAACACTGTCAAATATTCTCCAGTCCTGATGTGTAATGTTCTATGTTTCAACCAAGCTTGCTGTGTAACACTGTCAGTTGTATGGCAAATGTCCAACGAACCAGATGTCAACAAACGCTGACCTAGTTACCGCATACTCTCGACAGGACAGGTCACGCTGACATCACTGTAGAGTTGTACTGCTGATGTATTTGTGTGTCGTAACAGACCCCAAGGAACGGTCTGGTCTCAGTAGTTTACTTCTCAATATGGTCACTGTGCAGGTTGACCCAGGAAGCTAGCTATTTACCAAGAAGAAGGGTGAATGTACAGACGGACAGTTTTAGCTATTAACCACAAAGAATGGTGATTGTAAAGGTGGACAATTTTAGATATCGGTACTACTACAAAGGAAGGTGAATGTAAAGATGGTCAATTTGAGACACTTATCACAAAGGAAGGTGAATGTAAAGGTGGACAATTTTAGATGCTACCCCTAAGAATGGTGATTGCAAAGGTGGACAATTTTATATACTTACCTCAAATAAAGGTGTATGTACAGATGGACAGTTTTAGCTATTTACCACAAAGAATGGTGATTGCAAAGGCGGACAATTTTAGATATTTACCACAAAGGACGGTGAATGTATAGGTGGACAATTTTAGACACTTAGCACAAAGAATGGTGATTGTACAGATGAACCGTATTTGCTATTTACCATAAATGGTGATTGTTTAGTTTTAGCTATTTACCACAAAGAATGGTGATTGTATAGACGCAAGGTATTGCTATTTACACAAAAAAGTGATTGTACAGTTTTAGCTATTTACCACACAGAATTGTGGATGTAAGACGGATAGTTTCAGCTATTTACCACAAAGGATGGTGATTGGAAAGATGGAGAGTTTTAGCTATTTAGCACAAAGAATGGTGCTTGCAAAGATGAGCGATTTTAGATACTTACCACAAAGACAGGTGAATGTAAAGGTGGACTATTTTAGCTATTTAGCACTAAGAATGGTGATTGTAAAGGTGGGCTATTTTATATACTTACCACAAAGAAAGGTAAATGTAAAGTTGGACAATTTTAGCTATTTACCACAGAGGATGGTGATTGCAAAGGTGGACAATTTTTGCTACTTACCACTAAGAAATATGAATGTAAATGTGGACAGCTTAAAACGACTTCTCAGTAAGAAGCCATCACATATAAAGGTGTTTTTCTTTACCCAATTTCCAATTGCTGGCAATGGATAAGCCTCACATTTAGGAAACCTGTTGAGAGCATTACAAGGCAGTCCTTGTTCTGAAATCCCCAAGGAAAGAGAGATACCAGGGAGAACAAAGAACACATTGGGAAGAGAAATGAAGTCAGACATGAAGAAGACAAAGAAGACAGGGAAAACCTTGAACTGATGGCATGAGATAGGAAGATCTGGCATAAGTTTGTTGAAGTCCTATGCTCCTTGGAGAGCTGAAGGATGAGGAAGGAATGACCAATAAGAAACGGCACACAAAAACTAGATGGTACTGGCTACTTACCTCTAAGAAAGTCAAGAAATGAAACTGGTAAATTTTATCAACTTACTACTGGGAAAGCAGCCAACTAAAGTGGCTGGTTTCGACATGTACTTAGAGAAAGCAGCCTATAAAAATGGTTAGTCCCTTAAGATTAGGAAGGCAGTGTAATAAAATGACCACATTTAGTCACTTAAAACTAGGACAGTGGTGTAAGAAACTGACAGATTTTAGTCACTAAACACTAGAGCAGTGGTATAAGAAACTGAAAGATTTTAGTCACTTAAAACTACGGAAGTGGTGTAAGAAACTGACAGATTTTAGTCACTAAAAACTAGAGCAGTGGTGTAAGAAACTGACAGATTTTAGTCACTTAAAACTAGAGCAGTGGTGTAAGAAACTGACAGATTTTAGTCACTTAAAACTAGGAAAGTGGTGTAAGAAACTGACAGATCTTAGTCACTAAAAACTAGAGCAGTGGTGTAAGAAAAAGGTAAAGGAACCCATTACACGCCCATTGAGGCATATTGGGAATATGGTGTTAGGCCCATATTATCTTGACCATCGGCACACTAGGGGTGATGTGGTCGGCATCACACCGGCCGCCTTAACCTTCCCAGAGTTGCTCTGGTACCCATTTGGGGCTAGGTCGACCCAGGAGCCGTTTGTGGCCTAAAAAATTCCCACCTCATCTGGGGATCGAACCATAGACCACTGCGCTAGGAAGCCAGTGCACTAACCACTATGCTACCGCGGCTCCTAGTGGTGTAAGAAACTGACAGATTTTAGTCTGTTAAAACTAGGAAAGTGGTGTAAGAAATTGACAGATTTTAGTCACTTAAAACTAAGGAAGTAGTGTAAAAAACTGACAGATTTTAGTCACAAAACCAGAGCAGTGGTGTAAGAAACTGACAGATATTAGTCACTTAAAACTAGTAAACTATTGTAAGAAAATGACAAATTTTAGTCACTTAAAACTAAGGAAGTGGTTTAAAAAACTGACAGATTTTAGTCACTTAAAACTAAGGAAGTGGTTTAAAAAAACTGACAGATTTTAGTCGCTTAAAACTAGAGCAGTGATGTCAAAAACTGACAGATTTTAGTCACTTAAAATTAGTAAACTATTGTAAGAAAATGACAAATTTTAGTCACTTAAAACTAAGGAAGTGGTGTAAGAAACTGACAGATTTTAGTCATTTAAAACTAGAGCAGTGATGCAAGAAACTGACAGATTTTAGTCACTTAAAATTAGTAAGTATTGTAAGAAACTGATATATTTTAGTCACTCAAAACTATAGCAATGATGTAAGAAACTGACAGATTTTAGTCACTTAAAACTAAGGAAGTGGTGTAAGAAATTGACAGATTTTAGTCACTTAAAACTAGAGCAGTGATGTAAGAAACTGACAGATTTTAGTCACTTAAAACTAGAGCAGTGATGTAAGAAACTGACAGATTTTAGTCACTTAAAATTAGTAAGTATTGTAAGAAACTGATATATTTTAGTCACTCAAAACTATAGCAATGATGTAATAAACTGACAGATTTTAGTCACTTGTGACAACTTGCCCAATCTTCTCTTCATTTTTTTATTATTTACGTGACATCGTTTTTTTCTCATCCTCAATGCATGATCGCAAAGTCCCGGGAAGTGTCACTTGCGGAAATTCTCCTAGTATTCAGTATTTTCTCCTCGCTATTTTTAGATACGACGTCATTGTTGACCAATGACCTCGGTAGCTAGGAACCTGTTTTAATTTAAGACTGCTTAAGCTGATAAAACCAGTTTATGCCACTTTAGGAAGACCCCACGTGACTTTTAACGCTATTGATTGGAGCGTTTATTTGACGCTAATGTCACATGATGCACGCTATGGATCACGTGTCCAAGCGGAAATGTCCCGCTAAAAGTGCGCCAAACACGAGCAATCTTCACTTGCCCGGAACCCTTGAGACAGCTAGGTCTAACCCAATTATCGGCGAATTCTCGCATTAAAAGCACTGAAGCCACGTGTCTAATTGCGGGTTAGCGTCCATCTTTGAGTAGGTAAGTGAAATCTCGCTAGAATATAATGTGATGAAATGTGTAGTACCTTGCAAAATCGACGCAAGATTGGTATGTTTACTTTATTCATATTTTTGTTGTACGATCACATCCAGCCACATGTGATCGGGTATATTTTATGATCCCACGGGATATGTACATGTTCATAATAATGTATAACGGGAATATATATATATATAGCTATTAATTTCCATATTATTTGATTATTTTCGACCCGACGTTTAGACTAACGGAAATTAATATTAACGATAATGTTGACAGACCGTGACATATATTCATTATAAATTATATGACGATGCGACCAGACATGAAGTGTGTGTGATAATGTTGTCAGACAATTCTAAAAAACACGGATGTCCAATTATTTGTTAAATTCATCATAATGACATGACGATTAGGCTAGAGGCACAGAACTAGAATACTGTTGCCGACATTTCTATGATAAATTTGGTGGGTTTAACTGACATTTATAATAATTCATCGGGTTAAGCTGACGATAAATCAGTCTAAAGAATTATAATACTGCCACTGGGGCAGAGTAATATAATAAAGGACAGACAGGAGAAACTTGAATTCAAGATTAGACTCTAGACATATGATGTTAGAGACTAAAATCTGAGGTGACAGGCAGAGGGACGGCTTAGGGAAAGACTGCTTTCTAAAGCTAGAAAATTAATGAAGCCGTCGTATTTGTCTTCAGTCTATGGTGGAGCCTTGCACGACAGTCCAATCTCAGCGCAGAATACGGAGTCGAGCACAGAGAAGGCAAATCCGAACCATTCAAGACCTACCGGGGCAACGTCAGGAGACCGGAGAACTAACCACACTTCACTATCAGCCGGGGGCTGAAAAGCTAAGTCCACGACAAAGGAAACTCACCTAATCAATGCCACAAAGTTTAGTCATCCATGATGAAAAACACGTGAATTGTGAGACACATAATACATACAGCAGACACTAATTCCATCGACAATACTATCATTCACCATCTATTCACTTTATTGCAATAAACCAATTGGGTGTATATACTGTACCCCACGCTTTGTTCCTTCCATTAGATGTTGAATATTGTCTATGTTTATCTTCCTTTATAAGGGAGGGGGGGCTCGTAAAATATAATATAATTTAAAGAATAATAATAATAGATAACTGAGAAGGGGACGACGGTAGCGAGAGACCAAATATCTCCTTACAATCTTTTCCAGACCTGTCGAGTTAGGAGAATTTACCCTCTTCGTCACCCTTCGGAAGTGGGAAAACCCAGCAGGGATTCCTTGAGCCAAATCTTCCACATCAGATCTATTATTTCCTCTAAATAATTCTCTTATCCTTTAAACGCTACGTGACACTGGTGTCTCGTCCGGGATTTGAACTTATGTATTTTATCATACCTCTGGGATAGTATCATCCATTCAGTCATTACAGTATACCATTTTAACACATGTATTTTCACACAGTGAGCTCTAGAAAGACAGAAAACATTTTTTCTAGAAATTCAGGCATTGATTGGTGAATCCCTTTATATATGTTGTGTTTAATTAAGTTAGTTCTTGATTTTGTATTTCATTGAATTACAGACCTTAAGTCTCCATAACTGTAGTAATTTCATTCTACAGCAGTCGGATAAATAATTAGTATTTACTTGTTGTTAGAAATACTATTGGAAGGTAGCACTAGCTTACTCAGTGTGGACTTTAACTGCAAAAGATGGCTGAAATAGTTAAGCTTAAGGCAGCACTAGGGGAGGCCGGTCGAGATCTAGGTTATAGTGGGGTGGACCTTGCAAATTATGTCAGTGTCGAGACTGATAAGTATTACGCTCGAGAAACAGCGAAAGCTGAAAGAGAAGAGCGAATAAAGTTAGCAGAAATAGATGAGAGGATAAAAGCTGTAGACGCTAGAGAAAGAAGCGAGAGAGATGAACGCGAGCATGCATTGAAGATGAAGCAGTTAGAGATGCAGGGACAAGCTCAAAGAGTTGAACCAGTAGCCGGTGCGACCGCATCTACCTCCTCAGGCAACCTATCGCCACGGTCAGATGATATGCCTTCCTTGCACGCAGGGGGCACAGGACCTTTGCCATCCTCACTCATGTCAACTTTGGGACCCTTGACGTTTCCATTCGAAGCTTTCTCGGAACAAGCCGACTCGATCGATAGGTATCTGGACAAATTTGAGAAGTTTGCCACCACGTTTGGTTTGGAGAAGAGCAAATGGAACCTGAAACTGTCGCAAGGGCTTAGAGGAACTGCTTATGACGTGTATAGCAAGCTTCCTCCAGGTTTACAGGATGACTACGACTCTTTGAAAAAGGCACTATTGGTTCGTTATGAGCTACATGCTGACGCCTATAGGAAGAGGTTCCGTAACTCTAGGAGGGAAGTCGGAGAGAACTTTGCTCAGTTTGCTGCGAGACTGGATTCCTACGTGGAGAAGTGGGGTGCCCTAGGGAATTTTACTCATGATTGGGAAGGCCTGAAGGAAATGGTCATGATCGAACAACTGAAGGACACCATGACTTCCGACATGAGAAGATTCCTGACAGAGAATGGGGCCAGCACTTTAGAATCCATAGTCCAGTTAGCGGAACGATATCAGGCAGCACTATCAGAGAATCCACCACCCAGACGGAAACAACCAGATTACGTACCTAGACAGACAGCTCAGTCACACATGGACCCCCAAGTGAAACCACCGTATACTAACTTCAAAAAGCATGACAAGCCAGACTACAAGACTACTCAGAGATCTAATTTCCAGCAGCAGAGGCAAGGGGAAAAAATGGTGTAAGCACTGTAGAACCATCACCCACAATACGCAGGAGTGCAACCGGAAAAAACCCACCTCATCATGCTGCCTGCTTACGTAAAAGTGCCGCAAGGGGAAATGGACCGGAAGAACCTCTGGACAAACCCCGACATCCCCGGTCGTTGAGACAGTCCTCGTAAATGACCAAGAGGTGACCTGCCTTTATGATACAGGCCTTGCATTCGACGCAGTTGTCTGTGCATCCCTAGTCAAGCCTGACCAGATGACAGAAGACACTATAGAAATACAAGGACCTACTAAAAGTGCAGCACCTATGCGTTTGGCCATAGCCAAGATTAAGGTCAAATCAAAATATGTGACTGGGGAAATCCGTGCAGCGATCTTGGACGACCCTATTTATCCCTTGATCTTAGGGTGTAGGTATGTGTTCTTGGGAGAACCCATTCACCCTCTGGTTGTGGCGGCTGTCACCACTAGAGGACAGGCCAAACGGAATACGGAGTTGGAATCCCCACCCAACATCCTTCCTGAGGAATTAAAAAAGGCACAAACGGAGGATCAATCTCTAGCACCCTGCTACAAAAAAAACTACCGAGAGCGCACACTCCTCTCCAAAAGGGAGACTTCTACAAGAAAAATGGGCTGTTGCATCGGAAAGCAGGAAATGGAGGACAGGAACATGGGCAACTTGTGGTTCCATCAGCATACCGAGCCCAGGTCCTAGAAATGGGCCATGCCCTTCCGTTTAGTGGCCACATGGGCATAAGTGCCACGATTCAGCGTATTTCATGTCATTATTATTGGCCAGGTATCAACGCCGATATCCAGAGATATGTGAAATCATGCCCGCAGTGCCAGAGGACAGCGCCGAAACACTGGACGGCCCCAGCCACTCTGGGAGAAATGCCAATCTTGGGCACACCCTTCGAACGAGTAGCGGTGGATATTGTGGGTCCACTTACTCGTAGCAAAAAGAGAAACAGTTATATACTCACGTTAGTGGATTGTTGCTCCATGTGGGCAGAGGCAATTGCTATGCCCGCCTGTGATTCTAAGCATGTTGCTGAGGCTCTGCTCACCATATTTACTCGGCTAGGGTTTCCGTCACAGATCCTGACAGATAATGGTTCCCAATTCCGAGGAAAACTCACCGAGGAAGTGTTTAGGATATTTCAGGCCCGACATATCCACACCTCTCCCTACCACCCCCAGGCAAATGGCCAGGTGGAGCGGTTTAACGGGACCCTTATTTCCATCCTTCGGAAACTTGCGCAGGAAAAACCAGAGAGCTGGGATCAATACTTACCCGCAGCACTATTTGCTTACCGCGAAGTACCCCACAATTCTACTGGGATGCCTCCTGCCACATTGCTGTTTGGTAGACCTATAAAAGGACCTTTAGAGGCACTGTTACGTACTTGGACAGATGATAAAGCTGATGAGACGGTCACCTCTGCATCCCAATACGTGAAGGAGTTGACCCAACGCCTTAAAACAGGATGGGAACTGGCAAAGGAAAATGTACGCCGTGCCCGTCGTAAACATGCGCGTTACTACAACCGCACTAATTTGATATGAAGCTAACAGACCTCGCCCCGGTACGTTAAGAACTATCTGTTCTTAAGGAAAAAATATTATCTCAAAATCAGAGTCGCCTTATAGTGCGAGTGTAGTGTTGCTTAGAAAATCCACAGGAGAACATCGCCTCTGCATAGACTACCGAAGGCTCAACGCTGTAACGGAATTTCAAGCGGAGCCCTTACCGGATCAGAATCAGCTTTTCACCAAGCTGAGTAGAGCACGATACTTTTCGAAGATAGACCTTAGCAAAGGGTACTACCAGATCCCGGTAAAAGAGGAAATTCGACATATGTTAGCATTTAGTACTTCTGAAGGCCATTATGAGTTTAATGTATTGCCATTTGGGCTAAGCAACGCCCCAAGCGTCTTTACTCGTATGATGAGGAAGCTACTGGAACCCCTGAACCACCCTGGGATAAGTAATTTCATGGACGACATACTTATTGCCACGAACACCTTTGAGGAGCACCTGGACGCAGTTTCCCTACTCTTCGAAAGACTTAGAGAAACAGGACTCACCGCTCGCCCTACAAAATGTCAAATTGCCTGCGAGCAACTAGAATTCCTGGGACACACTATCTCGCATGGATGCATGTTCCCAGATGCGCGTAATATTGAGAAGTTACAGCGGGCCCCACGACCCCAGACTAAAAAGGATGTAAGGTCATTTGTGTCTCTATGTGGCTTCTACCAGAGATATATTAAAGATTTTAATACCCTGAGTGCGCCATTGACCGCATTAACCAAGAATGGGAACCCGGACAAAGTAACCTGGACAGCGGAGTGCGAAAATGCCTACACGCTGCTGAAGGAGAAACTCACAGCTAGGCCAATTCTGCGACTGCCTGACTTAACTCTGAACTTTACGCTGCGAACAGATGCTAGCAATATAGGGATAGGAGCCACTCTCCTGCAGCCTAGTGATAGACCTTCTGCAACTCTATTCCCCATCGCATATGCTAGTAGGAAATTGAACCCTGCTGAACAGAACTACTCTACCATCGAACGAGAATGTCTGTCGCTAATATGGGCTGTGCAGAAGTTTCAACCATATTTATACGGGAAAAAGTTCACGGTGCAGTGTGATCACCAACCGTTGATATTTCTTGCAGCGTCGAAGAACCTTAATGCCCGGCTTATGAGATGGTCACTCCTGTTGCAGCCATATTCCTTTCACATAGAATACATACCTGGGAAGAACAACGTAGGGGCAGATTTTTTGAGCAGACATCCGGACGCAACCGAGGAGATATGAGAAACTGGAAAAGAAGAGGAAGACAGGACAAGAGGAGTTGGACGGAACGTCAAACTTGAGGAGGGGCTTGTGTGACAACTTGCCCAATCTTCTCTTCATTTTTTTTATTATTTACGTGACATCGTTTTTTTTCTCATCCTCAATGCATGATCGCAAAGTCCCGGGAAGTGTCACTTGCGGAAATTCTCCTAGTATTCAGTATTTTCTCCTCGCTATTTTTAGATACGACGTCATTGTTGACCAATGACCTCGGTAGCTAGGAACCTGTTTTAATTTAAGACTGCTTAAGCTGATAAAACCAGTTTATGCCACTTTAGGAAGACCCCACGTGACTTTTAACGCTATTGATTGGAGCGTTTATTTGACGCTAATGTCACATGATGCACGCTATGGATCACGTGTCCAAGCGGAAATGTCCCGCTAAAAGTGCGCCAAACACGAGCAATCTTCACTTGCCCGGAACCCTTGAGACAGCTAGGTCTAACCCAATTATCGGCGAATTCTCGCATTAAAAGCACTGAAGCCACGTGTCTAATTGCGGGTTAGCGTCCATCTTTGAGTAGGTAAGTGAAATCTCGCTAGAATATAATGTGATGAAATGTGTAGTACCTTGCAAAATCGACGCAAGATTGGTATGTTTACTTTATTCATATTTATGTTGTACGATCACATCCAGCCACATGTGATCGGGTATATTTTATGATCCCACGGGATATGTACATGTTCATAATAATGTATAACGGGAATATATATATATATAGCTATTAATTTCCATATTATTTGATTAATTTCGACCCGACGTTTAGACTAACGGAAATTAATATTAACGATAATGTTGACAGACCGTGACATATATTCATTATAAATTATATGACGATGCGACCAGACATGAAGTGTGTGATAATGTTGTCAGACAATTCTAAAACACGGATGTCCAATTATTTGTTAAATTCATCATAATGACATGACGATTAGGCTAGAGGCACAGAACTAGAATACTGTTGCCGACATTTCTATGATAAATTGGGTGGGTTTAACTGACATTTATAATAATTCATCGGGTTAAGCTGACGATAAATCAGTCTAAAGAATTATAATACTGCCACTGGGGCAGAGTAATATAATAAAGGACAGACAGGAGAAACTTGAATTCAAGATTAGACTCTAGACATATGATGTTAGAGACTAAAATCTGAGGTGACAGGCAGAGGGACGGCTTAGGGAAAGACTGCTTTCTAAAGCTAGAAAATTAATGAAGCCGTCGTATTTGTCTTCAGTCTATGGTGGAGCCTTGCACGACAGTCCAATCTCAGCGCAGAATACGGAGTCGAGCACAGAGAAGGCAAATCCGAACCATTCAAGACCTACCGGGGCAACGTCAGGAGACCGGAGAACTAACCACACTTCACTATCAGCCGGGGGCTGAAAAGCTAAGTCCACGACAAAGGAAACTCACCTAATCAATGCCACAAAGTTTAGTCATCCATGATGAAAAACACGTGAATTGTGAGACACATAATACATACAGCAGACACTAATTCCATCGACAATACTATCATTCACCATCTATTCACTTTATTGCAATAAACCAATTGGGTGTATATACTGTACCCCACGCTTTGTTCCTTCCATTAGATGTTGAATATTGTCTATGTTTATCTTCCTTTATAAGGGAGGGGGGGCTCGTAAAATATAATATAATTTAAAGAATAATAATAATAGATAACTGAGAAGGGGACGACGGTAGCGAGAGACCAAATATCTCCTTACAATCTTTTCCAGACCTGTCGAGTTAGGAGAATTTACCCTCTTCGTCACCCTTCGGAAGTGGGAAAACCCAGCAGGGATTCCTTGAGCCAAATCTTCCACATCAGATCTATTATTTCCTCTAAATAATTCTCTTATCCTTTAAACGCTACGTGACATCACTTAAAACTAAGGAAGTGGTGTAAGAAAATGACAAATTTTAGTTACTTAAAACTAAGGATGTGGTATAAGAAACTGACAGATTTTAGTCACTTAAAATAAGTGAAGTGGTGTAAAAAACTGACAGATTTTAGTTACTTTAAACTAGAGCAGTGGTATAAGAAACTGACAGATTTTAGTTGCTTAAAATTAGTAAAGTATTGTTAGAAAATGATGAATTTTAGTCACTTAAAACTAAGGAAGTGGTATAAGAAACTGACAAATTTTAGTCACTTTAAACTAGATTAGTGGTGAAAGAAACTGACAGATTTTAGTCACTTTAAACTAGAGTAGTGGTATAAGAAACTGACAGATTTTAGTCACTTTAAGGGGATGTACGGCAGTGACAATCTGGTTTTAGTTACAAAATACCGATTTTTTACTTTTGATTTTATTTTATTAAATAATCTTCGAGGAATCGATTGAGCAAGGTTTTATGACATAATAAATGCATTTGATGTGTCAAAAAAGCATATTTTCGGCACCACCCCCAGGCTATGATTTGCAAGTTTGTGCCGAAAATGCACGATTTCTCTCTCAATAATACCTTAGTTATGCTGAGCGCATTGCGAAGTATTTGGTACCGCCGAAAAGGGGATTTTTTTATCTTCCAGATTATAACAAATTCGAAACCTTTATTTCACATAGCTCTTGTTGATTTGGCATTCAAAATTTTCCATTGTTTTACGCTAACTTCCTTATAAAGAGAGGTCACGCAGTGACCCCATTCTCTCAGTCAAGGCCCATTCACGAGGCATTGGTGTTTATCTTTCTGATTGGTCGTAACGACGTTCAGCTTTCTCTGCGCAAATCCGGAACATAATGACAGGTACTTCCGACCGTAAACAAATAACTTTGTTTCATTGAACGTGGTACGTAGTACAACGTGTTTCTCTTGATTACAGTATGAACGTGGTATGTAGTACAACGTGTTTCTCTTGATTACAGTCTAAATCTCATTAAATTATGTTCTATTACTTCAAAATGGGAAGAAAAGGTAAGAAAGCAAAGCAACTTTCTGCCGTTAGAACACGTCGAAAGTGTGTAATTTCTAGCAATGTTACGACCGAATCAGCGGTGAATGATAACAACCTGATGTAGGCTTATCATCAACGTATGTCTGCATACCAGTATCTGATAGGCCTATAGTTTAAATCGCTGATCGAATAGTGTCTTTCACCGCTGGCCCAAGTCGATCTGATATAAAAATGAAATTGAGCGCGAGCAAGAATGGTGCTTCTCATAACACTGTCTGTGCTAAACCTACGTACAGAAATATGCAGATCAAATTCTTGATCATTTGGATACCATGAACAACTCTACAGTATTTCAACGTGCCGTCAGCATCGTCCGAGCTGAACATGCTAAGAGTCAGCATCGTACCATTAATAACAAAGAAGTCATTGACATCGCTGTCAGCTTTGATGCAACATGGCTAACTAGAGGTCATAAGTCACTGATAGGTATTGGCAGTGTTATCAACATCTTGACTGGCATGGTCATCGATATGCACGTTATGTCTTCCTTCTGTTACACCTGTGAGAATACTGGACCGTGGCAACTGAAAAATCAGCTTGACAAATTTGAATAATGGAAAGCAGAGCATCAGAAGGACTGCTGCCGTAATTTTGAAGGGTCAGCCGGAATGATGGAAGTAAAAGCCTGTGAGGTTTTCTGGCTTCATCAGTGGCAAATCACAAGCTACGCTACACTGTTTTGCTATCAGATGGCAATTCCAAGGCCTACAACAGACTCTGCAACATCAAACCGTATGGTCCAGAAGTTGACATAACCCCAGAAGAGTGCATCAACCATGTCGCAAAGCGATTAGGTACTGCACTGAGGACACTCATTACTGACTGCATGAAACAAAAAGTCACCCTTGGGGGAAATGGCCATGGTCATCTGGCCCAAAATGCCATACGAAAACTGTGTATTTACTACACCAGGGCCATCCGCCAGCATAGTACAGCCCCAGAGATGAAACAAGCCATCATGGCTTCTCTCTACCATGGGTATTCGACAAATGACAAACCCCAACATAATTTTTGTTCGCAGGCAAAAACTCCTGGTGTTTCTATCAGGCTTCCATGGCCAAAGGAGAAGCTGCTGGACCCCACGAGACCCAAGTTCATACTCCGCTAGACTACAACCTGCTCCATAAGCACTTAGCCCTAATTTATGAGCGTCTTGCTGAAGCATCTGCTCAAGTGGTGTGAGCTAGGTGCAACTCAAAATGCAAATGAAAGCCTCCACAATGTTATATGGAGTCATTGCAGCAAGCAGAAATTTGTGTCATTAAAAAAAGTCAAATTCAGTGTCCTTGTGGCCATTGGAGAGTTCAACTTTGGTCCATCAGTCAGTGCAGAAATAAAAAAGCTGTACGGCCAAGCATCTGGAACAAACTCGAAACGCCTTGGACAGGTGTGATTAAGGAAACGTCTGGTCAACCGTCAGAAATATGAGGCTGACAAACTTGTAAAAAGAAGAAAAATTAGGCAAGAGGCAAGACAAAGGCGAGAGGAGGAGCTGCAGGAAGCTGAAGGAGGTGCAGCATACAGTGCTGGAGAATTTTAGTGACATTTGGTCCCCCAGAATGGAGTATATTGGACAAGACAAGGCACTCGGTGAGTAAAAAGACTTATCAAAAAAAGCATGTGATCAATTGTTTTAATTGTTAGTCACAACATGTGTGTGCAATTTAATAAAGTTTGGTCAATGATTTTTGCTCTTGAAAAATTGTTGAAAAATCCAATCTGGCGGATTTTTTTTTTGGTTACCATGGTAACCACATGTTTTTTAACAAAATAAACTGTAGAATTTGGTTCATGGACTTACACTGTGTCTATTGAGAACATAAAAAGTTTGAAAATGTTATTAGAACAAAAGTTAGTTTTCACTGTAGTGCATCCCCTTAAACTAGAATAGTGTTATAAGAAACTGACAGATTTTAGTCTGTTAAAACTAGGAAAATGGTATAATAAATTGGTCCATATATCACTTACCACTTGGAAAAGACGCTATTACGCTTGTCCTGTTATTTTTATCTTCCCTCGTCACACTTATGCTATTATCACCCTGTGAATCACTGTAGTTACTACGCTTATAAAAGTCCGTTGTGATGTCAACACCACAGGCCGTAATCACCATTCCTTTAAGAAGATCACGTAAGGAAAGCTATTAAACAATCTCAATTACAATTGCCTTGTCAACATTTATTTAAGCTGGTCTAGAACAAAAATTATTCATCACTTATATTAAGACGAAAGTCAGTACTGGAAAACAAAAGCAGAACAAAAACAAGATAAAACTTTCTTAAATACAGAATGATCATCATTTTGTGCTCCTTATGGAGCATGGAGCCACCACTACAGCAGGTCCCCTTGCAGGAAGCTTGTGCCAAGCATTCACATGCTCTTGCAACGGTGGTTTTTGGGGCAATTTGTTTTATATAATGAGGTTGCTAGCCTCACTGCCAACCTCACATTAGTTACCTTGTACAACAATGCCTGAGGGTGCAATTGCCCTATTATTTCTTTGTCTTTCCAGACCCCCCCCCCCCCCCCCCCAAATCAAGAATACAGAATAGTTATATGATTTTTTTTTTTTTTAATGAAACTATACTGTTCAAAAAAAGAAACTCAACATTATTGCAGTGGTAATGGACACCAAATTTCAAACTTGTACCAAAATTTTATTTTACGGAATTAATGTTTCAATCTTGGCATGAAGAAACTTTCGGACTTTAACAATGAAATGATGTTCATTAAATTTGGTTTGGACTTTTATTCTTTGCGACTGAGGCCTCCGTTTCAGTAAGGTGTATGGCCTCCTCTGGCCTCTATCAGAGAACGACATCTCCTTGACATGGATCCGATTAGCCGTTGGATCTGTTGTTGTGGGATGGCTGCCCACTCTTCCCGCAGTGCAAGAGACAACTGTTGGAGATTGGCTGGAGCCACGTCTCGCTGGCGGAGTCATCTGTCGAGTTCATCCTATAAGTGTTCTATGGGGTTCATGTCTGATGACATGGCTGGCCACGGAATGGTCTGGACGTTGTTGTCAGCGAGGAACTGGGTGGTGTGTTGTGCCACATGAAGTCGAGCGTTAACCTGCTGAAAAATCGACCCTCGTGCAGCCAGAAGTGGAAGGACGTGAGGACGAAGAATTTCAGCGACGTATCGTTGGGCATTCAGGCGTCCTTCAATTTGCACCAGGTCACTTCTTCCCATGAAGTTGATCGCCCCCCACATCAGTACACCTCCACCACCATGTGGAGGAGCCTCATCAACGCTGTTCTGGGCGTAGCACTCATGGACTCTGCGGTAAACTCTTCTCCGTCTATCGTGTCGCTGGAGCACAAAAAATGATTCATCACTAAACCAAACCCGTCTCCAGTCATTCCCAACGGTCCATTGACGATGCTGGTTCGCCCACTGCAGTCAGTTCTGGGGATGCCGGTCCGTAAGAACAGGACCTCTGTAGGGTCTTCTAGCCCAAAGACCAGAGTCGTGCAGCCGGTTCCTGACTGTTTGATCTGAAATTCGACGAGCTGCTGACATTGACTGGACTGTGGAGGACGCAGATGCAAGTCGATTCCTGAGGTGACGCAGCCGTTTGAAGCGGTCTTCGGCAGGAGTTGTGACTCTGGGTCTTCCACTGCGCGGCCGGTCTGCCACTGAGCCAGTTTCTTGAAATTGCCTCCAAAGGAGACTAATGGTGCTTCTAACCACATTAATATGTCTGGCCACTACACTTTGTGACTGTCCAGTCTGTAGACGTCCAATGATGATGAGTCGTTGTTCTGTAGTGAGATGAGCCATACTTGGGCATTGAATTTTCAACTGAATTTATTCGAGGAGCGTCAATCTTTTATAGGCATTCAATAATATGGTCAGAGAGTTTTGTGTTCAGTAAGTTTCACGGGATTCTCATGAACCTGTCACGAGTTATTGTCAAAAATGTTGTTTTGACCTTGACCTCTTTCATGACCTCACGAATCATGAGGTGAGTACAATTCAGGTAACCATGAGAAGTTAATGACCAGGTGATCACAGTCGATAGGTTGACTGATGTCCAATCAGCGAATATCTTTTATAAAAGTAACACCAAAAATGTTGCGTTTCTTTTTTTGAACAGTATACAATGAACATTGTATTGATTCCTCTACTACAAATAAATATGGAATATGTATTATTTTTTATCTCAAGGTAATTAGCGTCCGATTGACAGAGTGGTTAGAGCGCTGGTCTCGCATGGAAAAGGTGCTGGGTTCCAACACGCTCCAGTCTACCCAGCTGTAAATGTGTACCTGACTCTGCTCTTTGAGTTAGGGAAGGAAAAGGCAGTGAGGAAAGGAACTGGTCATCCCAACCTCTCGATGCTGGACCTAGTATGGTAAAGTCTCTAACATTTCACTCCCCTAAAGCAGTCTCTGCTATGTGACTACCTTACCATTATTCTGCATTCATACACTTTATCTTCCTACCTTTATCCTGTGGGTACAAGAACTACTTTTTGTTATGCTAGATGTTGGCTTCCACAGTGTGTCTCCTACCTATTCTCAACATTTTTTCTTCACTTGTTGTTTCACTTGTATCTGTCACATATTCACCCTCAGCTCAATATTGGTAATTTTGTCCTACCATTTTAGTCATTCTGTTCCATATATGTGCGTTGGTGCATACTTCCTGCAAGGGAACCAACAGTTGTGTTGGCCCTTTGCTTCTTAAAGTGCAAAATAAAGGATACAAAGAAGAATAGCACATTGACTACCCTTCAGCTCCCCAAGAAGCATAGGCCTTCAACAAACATGTGCCAAGTCCTCCTGTCATGTGTCTTCAGCTCAAGGTTTTTCCATGTCTTCTTCATCCCCTTCATCATACATGCCAGGTGCTATGGTTTACCCTAGTGCCCTGGATTTCTATAAAGAGTTATGACAACTAAGTCAGAATCGAAAACGAGGCTGAACGACGTGGACGCCATTTTTTGTCGACAATACCAGGGTTAGTAGTGGGAATAAGCGTCGAGTAAGATTTTTAAAATAAATTAATGAAGAAAAATATCCCGTTCAACCTCTGATGGGTTATAATTAGGATATATATATTGTTTTCAATTTCAAATAATATGAACAACTGCCGATGAGAAAGTGGCATCACATTTGTCAAATCATTGTAAATAGGGACAATCACAATTATGCCAATATGTTAAATAAATAAACAAAAAAACAAACAAACAAACAAAATCAAGAAGAAACTCTGAACAAGAATTATATTAAAATGGAGGGGTGTAAAGGCCTGGTGGTTCCAGTTATATAACTGACTTTAACAGATATTTAACTGACTTTCATCAGTTAAAAGCCATATGCATTGTAAGAACAGCATCAGACCTTCACATTCCCAGACACTAATATTAACATTTGTTCGTGATAAATATTGTTTGACTATATTATGCAGTTCCCTAGGTCTGTCTATTCTTAACACCTCTTCTATATTTATAAGATTATATATATATATATATATATATATATATATATATATATATATTTATGAGATTATATTTATATATATATTTATATATATTTATGAGATATATATATTTATATATATTTATGAGATATATATATTTATGAGATATATATATTTATTTATTTATATATTTATATATTTATATATATATTTATATAATCTATATAATTTTAACTCCGCCCATGCCGGTCCCAAGCCCGGATGAAAAAGGAGGAGGGCGGCCTGCATGGAGGCCGTAAGGAGGCAGCCCCTCCACCATGCAAAGGCACAACAGGCCAATCACCTGTTTATCTTAAACTATGATTACGAGAAATACAAGAGAGAAAACCGGACTGATTCTAAAGGCGACGAACTGGAACGGACTACGGACTACGACTTATGGAACTTGGAACACAAGAAGTTTAAATGGGAAGGAAGAGGAGCTGGTGGAAGAGATGAGGAAAGCAAAACTAGAAATCCTGGCTATAACGGAAACGAAGAAAAAAGGACAAGGAGTTATGGATCTCGATGGCAACACGTTGCTCTACAGTGGTGTACCCATATCTGAAAGAGCTAAAGGGGGCGTGGGTTGCATTGTGGCCCAAAATCAAAAAGATAGTATCAAGGGATGGAACTTTGTCTCGGAGCGCATTATGGTTGTAAAACTAAAAGAAGGAGAAACCATAGTCAACCTGGTCATAGTGTATGGGCCAAATGAGGATGAGAGAGCAGAGGTCAAGGAGGAATTCTTCGAGCTGCTTCAAAGGACAGTGGATGACTGCCTAGATGAAGTTATCATGCTCGGAGATTTTAATGCCAGAGTTGGAAATGACCATGCTAGATGGGGTGGCGTTATCGGAAGATATGGAGAAGATACTCTCAATGACAATGGAAAGCGACTCCTTAGATTCTGCAGTGAGCAGAATCTGATCATTACAAACACAAAGTTCCCCCATAAGCGCATACATGCATACACTAGATGTGAACCAACCAAGAATGAGAAGTCAGTGATCGACTATGCCATTGTTCGGAGAAGCTCATTCAGATATGTCCGAGATGCAAGAGTCTGGAGGGGGCCAGAGATTGGAAGTGATCACTACCTGCTAACAATCAAACGAACCACTGAAAGAGTTGCTCAGCCTAGGAACTGCCCAACATCACGCAAGAAACCAAGTAAACGAGCAGGAGAAATGAGCATTAGGACCTACAAGCTGAGAGAGCCAGAAATTAAGACCAGATATCAGGGGCTTATTGCTACAGCAGTGAGCAACACAGAAGAACGACCTGATGACTTGGAAACCCTCTGGAATAAATTCAAGGATATCATAAAGACAGCTGCTGCAGAAGCATGCGGTGAAGTCCGACTTGGGAACCAGAGAAAGAGGACACCCTGGTGGACAGAGGAAGTCAAAGAGAAAATAAGAGAGAAGAAAATGGCATGGAAACAACACTTAGGAGCTAAAAACACAACAGGACAAATGGAAAAATATAGAGAATATGTGATACTCAGAACAGAAGCAAAGAACAAAGTGCTAGCAGCAAAACAGAAGTCCTGGGAAGAATTTGGAGAAAAGCTAGAAAAAGATGAGCAAGAAAACCAGAAATTGTTCTATAAGACCCTAAAGAACATGAGGAAGGAAAAACAATGCCCTCTCAAATTTATAAAGGACAAGCAAGGCAAATTGCTTACTGCCCCGAAGGAAGTAATGGAAAGATAGAAAGAATATTTCTCAGAACTCCTGGATGGTGAGCATGGTGAAGCATCAGAAATGATAACCACTAGCACAGAAGAGAAAACCAATGATGGTGAAGATGACATAAAGATGGAAGAACTGAGGGCAGCACTAGAGAAAATCAAGATGGGCAAAGCAGCAGGGCATGATGGTATAACACCAGAAATGGTTAAGTACATGGGAGCATCAGGCGACCTATTACTCTTAAAGGTCCTACAGGTAGCATGGTGCAACAAGACCATACCAAAGGATTGGGAGATTGCCATCATAACACCAATTTTCAAAAAGGGTGACAATCGACAATGTGGAAACCATAGAGGCATATCCCTTCTCAGTGTCCCTGGTAAAATCTACTCTAGAATCCTAGAGCAGAGACTCCGACGCCTAGCTGAGCCACAATTGGATGAGGTCCAGTGCGGATTCCGAGCAAACCAAAGTACTCAAGACCTAATCTTCACACTCAGACAGTTGAGTGAAAAGGCCCTTGAGTATAAGAGTGAGATCCATCTTTGTTTCATAGATCTGGAAAAGGCGTTTGACAGAGTCCCCTGGAGTAAACTTTGGGACTGTTTGGCAAGGAAGAATATTCCAGCACCTCTGATTCATGCTATACAGAGCTTCTACAAGTCTTGCAGAAATTATGTGAGGACAGCAAACCATAAGTCAGAAGAGTTCAGGACCACCACTGGTGTAAGACAAGGTGATATCCTGTCACCTTATCTTTTCATACTCCTCATGGACGATGTCATCAAGGCATGTAAGGAGAGAACAAGAAAGTATTCAGTGGGGTACTGGAAGATGAGACAGGTCTATATTTCGGAGCTGGCATTTGCTGATGATGTTGCCCTGATTGCTAAATCAGAGGCACATCTCCAATCCAACCTGCAAGTCTGGAAGGAAGAGCTGGAGAAGAGAGGGGATGGTCATAAGCAGCTCTAAAACAAAATCCATGGTGATATCACGAGAAGAAAGAAAACATCAGATTAAGTTGGGAGAACAGGTCCTGGAGCAGGTCGACCACTTTAAATATCTCGGAGCTATTATAGACCGAAAGGGAGGCATCAAAGAAGAGTTGGCCACTCGAAAAGCAGTGGCCGGGAGACTTTTTCAGGCCATAAATCGTGGATTCCTCAGCAAGAAAGAGGTTGGTAAGAAAACGAAGATGGCTGTATACCGCTCCACCTATGTCCCAGTTTTGACATATGGATGCGAGTCGTGGGCAATGACTACAACCCACAAAAGCCAGATCCAAACCTCAGAAATGAGGTATCTGGGGAAAGTGGTTGAAGAAACAAGAAGAGACATGGTCCGCAACCAGACGATACATCAAGGCCTGAAATCCCATCCGCTGCAGACCCAAATAGAACAGTCCCAACTAAGATGGTTTGGCCATGTCTGCAGAATTGGAGAAGATCGGCTACAACGACAAGCATGGGAAACAAAGAGCCAGGGATCCAGACCTCCAGGACGACCCAGAGTTCGCTGGGAGGACAACATTAGACAATCTTTGAAGGACCGAGGACTAGAATGGAACCAGGCCAGGAAGAAGACAGCTGATAGAATGGTCTGGCGCTCTCTCTTCCAAACCTCTACACCTCACGGTAGAAGGGGAACGACTAAGTAAGTAAGTATATAATTTTAAATTATATAATATAAATTATATAATTATTATAATTTTATAATTATATAATTTAAATATATAAAATATAAATTGATATCATGTAATAAAATTTTATATTTTTATTATTTTATTAATATTTTTTAATTATAATAAAATTATATAACATTATATAATAAATTATATAATATCATTATTATATAATAATAATAATTATATAATAAATAAATTATATATATATATATATATATATATATATATATATATATATATATAAAAATATATAATATAATTATATAATAAAACTAAAATAAAATCTCCGGTCCAAAATATGTAATTAGATTTTGTTAAAACTATCTGTAGGCTACATAGTCGCATTTTAAATGAAAACATAAACTGTGTGATCATCTGAATCTAGTAAAACTGTCAGTGTCTACAAGAACAACAGTCATTCACCAGTTTCCACATTTCAAACTAGGTAAATAGTTCAATTCGATGGGAGTATGTTTTTCCTAAGTGTTGCAATTCTAACGGAATATTTGTTGCTAAATAGTGGAATTCTAACGGAATATAAAATTCAATGGAGTATGTGTTAACAATCCACGCTACTGATTCAAGCCAGGGATCCAGACCTCCAGGACGACCCAGAGTTCGCTGGGAGGACAACATTAGACAATCTTTGAAGGACCGAGGACTAGAATGGAACCAGGCCAGGAAGAAGACAGCTGATAGAATGGTCTGGCGCTCTCTCTTCCAAACCTCTACACCTCATGGTAGAAGGGGAACGACTAAGTAAGTAAGTAAGTAAGCTACTGATTCTTTTCAATAAACCGGTAAGTAAACTAGTTTTCTTCTTTTTGTGTTGTTACTTGAAATACAAATAATAGTACAAATATGTGCTACTGTATTTGCATCTAATTTTATTTCAAATTATTAGCTAACCTAAACGAAAATGCAAATTGGGTCCGAAACTCATGATCGGGTCCATTTTCCTGCAATACGGGTATGACCGAAAATAGCGGCCAAATTTTAGTTGTCGTAACTCTTATAGAGAAATCCATCCAGGGCACTAGTTTACCCATAATCTGTACAAGAAATTTGCATTTTCCAATTTGTGCGCCCCATACAAAATTTTCGTACAGGTTTTTTGTCAATTATATATATATATATATATATATATATATATATATATATATATATATATATATATATATATATATATATATATATATATATATATATATATATATACATACACACATGCATAAATCGATCGTCTTGCGCCACACCTTAGCTGCTATTTGTATCGTGAGATTCAGTGATACGTTAGGTCACGTGAATAAATAAAAATTAACCAATGAAATCAAGCTGCCTATTTTTCAATTGATGCGGGATTTGCGAGAGTCTGCTGCGTGGTGTCGTTCATTCATCATTTTTTGCTTAAGCTGACGGCAGCCAGCACGGTACTGCTTATTTTAATGATTACGTTGCATTGAGCATAGTTTATTATTTACAGCTGCTTATAAGCTACAACAAAAAAGGGGATACCACTACATATTACTTGATTTCACTAAAACTTGTAGAATCTGCTAAGAAATGTACATGTTCTTCTTCTTCTTCTTCTTGCGATCGCATCTTTGATGATTACACCGTCAGACGAGTTCTCATGATGAATTCGACTGTTGTTTGAAGTTCCTCTTTAACTCCATATAGCTTTGAGTTTAGTGTTGAGTCATTCGGCCAGTATATCTTTCTTAACTGGTCATACAGAGGACAGTCCTGTAGAACATGCTCAGCAGTTTGTTCGTTTAATCCACATGTGCACAGTGGTGAAGCAGACAATCGTAGCTTGTGCATGTGTTTATTCAGTTTGTTATGCCCTGTCCTGAGTCGAAAAATAGTTATCTGTCCCTGCCGGTCGAGAGTGTGATAGTCGTCTTTGGGTTGGTTCTGTTCTCTTCTGATAGTCTGGATAGCTCTCTTTTTCTCAAAGTATGTGACTTCATTATCTTCTTGTTCACATTCTCCTCCCTTTTTTGCAAGTTTATCTGCCTTTTCATTTCCGGGTACACCACAATGAGATGGTACCCACTGAAGTATGGTTCTCTTTTTGGCAGCTACCTTGTTTAGTTCATTTCTCAGATGCGGGAGTTTACCACCCTTGAGAGCTTGCAGGACAGACAGTGCATCTGTGAGGATGACTACCTGGTGGCAGTCAGAGTTGGTGTTATAAATCATATTTGCAGCTTGCTCTAGAGCTTGAACCTCAGCTGTATAGTTGGAACAGAATTTACCAGTGGGAATGTGCCTAGTCTCATAGTGGTTGTCAGGATATGAGATAAAGATACCGGCACCTCCATTCCTAACAGCATTAGTTGCTGATCCATCTGTATAGGCATGTATCCATGATTGATCGGGATAGCTTTCTTGGATCATACTCAATGTAGCAGTTCGTTTTTGCAGATCATTATACTCACATCCACTTGTGAGACCACTGACTGATGTATTAATTTGGAGGGCACTGCTGGCCTGCTCCCATGGTACAGGGTATAGGGTGGGCTTCAGTGGTGTTGTCTTCATGGATAGGTCTTCTTGATGCTGTCTTATAAGTCTTTTCCCCCGATGCACAAAGCTGCTACGCTTTAGACGTCCCAATGCCAGATCATCTAGTCTTGCCTTCATTGGGTGCATTGGCATACTGTTATACTTTTCCATCTGGATCATGGTTTTTGTGTCTCTTCTATGGGACAATGTCTGTAATCCAGCAACCTTCTGCATCTCTGTTATTGGTGTAGTTTTCATGGCTCCTGTAATGAGCCTGAGAGCTTGATTTTGCACCTTGTCCAAAGACTGCAGATGTGAGTTAGCAGCTGATGACCATGCTGCTGAGCTAAACTCTAAGTGTGGTCTTATTACTCCATTATAAATCTTCTTTAGATTTCGTTCATTTGCTCCCCAGTTGGTACCTGCTAATTTTCTGAGTATGCCTAGTCGCCTTCGGGCCTTTCCTTCTGCATTTTCAATATGCTTATTCCATGTAAGCCTTTGGTCAAATGTCACCCCAAGATAGGTGGGGTAGCTTTCTTCCTTGATCACGGTTGTCCCTAGGTGTATGTTAGCTGATTTGTCCTTGGGGGCGAGGGAGAACAGTGTTGTGGAGGTTTTGTCTGTGTTTATTGTGATAAGCCATTTCTCTGCCCATGACACTAGCATGTCTGCTGCCCGCTGCATTCTATAATTTGCTGTGGTGACATTTTCATCAGCGCACCAGAGTACTAGGTCATCTGCATATAAGGCAGCTTTCACTCCTGCAGGGAGATCTTTCACCAGGTCATTGATGTAAACAAGGAAGAGTGTTGGGGAAATTACTCCTCCTTGAGGTACCCCCCTGATGGAGCAACACTTTTCTGCTCTGCAGACCGTCAAGAGTGACTCTAGTTCTCCTGTTATGCAAGTATGACTGGATCCATTTCATCATGTTGCCTTGGATTCCACTTCTCCTAAGTTTTGCAATGAGGCCATCTTTCCACACCTTGTCAAAGGCCTGCTTGAAGACAACCCAGATCGTTAGGACCTTTTTCTTCTCCTGGAAGGCATCTTCTATTGCTTGAGACAAGTAAGTAACTTGGTCTTCTATACTGTAGCATTCTCTAAATCCAGCTTGTTCCGGCACCAGGATCTGCTCAGACTCTAAATACCATTTCAATCTGTGGTTGACTATTCGCTCCATAGTCTTCCCAACACAGCTTGTGAGACTGATTGGCCGGTAACTTGCAGCCTCGGTCTTACATTTCCCTTTCTTTAGTATGGGTATTGTGATGGCTTCTCTCCATACTTGGGGTACCGTTCCTTTCAACCAGCTGTGGTTGAATATCTCAAGCAGTTTTGTCTTTGCTGCTGAGCTCAGATTTACTAGCATTTCGTTGCTGATTTTGTCTGGGCCGGGTGACTTTTGAAACTTAAGCTTGGAAATAGCCTTCTGTAGTTCTCCTAGTGTGATGGGTTCCCTCATTGGGGCAGGAGTATCTGTCTGTCCCATGGTTGCCAGTATTTCTTTTCTTATCTCTCTCTGATGATCTATGTTAATGGGTAAGTTGCTTTCTGAACTGTATCTTCTAGCAAACAAGTCTGCAGCTTGTTTTCCTCTGAAAAGTTTGCCACCTTCATCCAATGTGATAGTCTGCCTAGGTGAGGAACACTCTTCATTTAGAGACTTGACTAATCTCCAAAGTTTCCTGCCGTCTTTCTCAAGGTTCAGCGATGCCGTTTTAGTTCTCCAGCTTTTCCGTTTTTCTTCTAGCTTTGTTCTCTGAAACTCTGCTACAGCCTTTTTCCATTTGTTGTGAGTTTCAAGTGAAGGCTGAGACTCTGCGTCCTTTCTAGCCCTGTCCATGGCTTCCTGACGTTCTTGGAGTGTGCTGGACCAGTATGGTATGTAGTTACGCCGGCATCCTTTGGGAATGGTTTCTTTTGCAGCTTGTAGTATGCATCTGTTGAAGTCTTTTACCACTTCATTAATGTCTCTGTTCTGTACCTTGTGGGTAGACAGCAGCGTGTTCACCTGATGCCTGAATAAACCCCAGTTGGCTTTTTTGTAGTTCCATCTTGTAATGGCTGGGCCTGTACTGAGAGTTGCACTCTGGACAGTAAGAAAGATTGGGCGATGGTCGCTTCCCCTAGTTGGTCTCCTACTTCTCTACTAATAGATCCAGCTATATCTGGTGTGGAGAAGGCAAGATCTGGTGTTGAAGTTGTGTGCCATCCTCTGGAGTAGAAGGTAGGAGTATCTGTGGCATTATTGACTAGGATTAGGGAGTGATCATCTTGCCAAGTTTCAACCTCTTCACCTCTGTGATCCAGATGGTTATAGCCCCAGCTCTGGGAGTGGCTATTAAAGTCTCCAACTGCTATAAAGTTGGTGGCTGGTACCTGTATAGAGCTGAGACTCAGGGGTTTGTTGTTCGGACAGTAATAGTTCAGGAGTTCTATTTCCATCTTGTCTACCTTTATCTGCAACAGCTGATATTCTGCTCCATCCATGAAGGTTTTCCTTTCGTGTGCAGGAATGTTATTCCTTACAAGAGTAAGTACTCCTCCTTTTCGTCTATCTTTTCTGTCGGATCTGAAGCATTGATATCCCATTATTTTAAAGGTTTGATCTGCTTTCAAGTGAGTCTCTTGGATACAGCAAACACTGACTTGCTTCTCATACAAGATGTTTTCCAGCTCTGTCTTTTTGCTGTATCCAGCCTGCTTGCTGTTCACTCCCTCTGCATTCCAGTGCATCATGACAAGTGGCACTCTGGGTTTCTCTTTTTCTGTTTTGTTTTGGTCAGTAGTTCTCCTCCGCCGTCTGCTGACTCCACAAGACGGTCTAGAGGGTCCTCCAGTAGCTGAGGGTGGGCTCTGTCGAGGCTCAGAGCCCGGCACTGCACCTGCCTGGTGGAGCTCCACAGGGCGAGCACCAGTACGAGATTTATTTGACGGTGTACTCTCCATAGAAAAAAAAAAAAGCGAGTTGCGTGATACTGTGGTTTCCGGTGCGCCTTCTGGCCCAGTATCTATGACTTTAGCACCTGTTCAACGGGAGAGTGGGCTCATCCCTAATCTGTTTATGTTCCCAGTAGTAGACTATTCGCAAGCAGCCTGGGGGTGTCACTGCTCTGCGCGGACCTTGTTTACCGAGGCGGCGTCCGAGCTCGTATGGTGAAAATATGGTTGCATTATCTTCAAAATAGCCCTGTCTTTCCTGCCATCCTGCAACTTTGAGTTAGGGAGTTCTGAGCTCCAGTCTCTTTCCCAGGCATTTTATCCTGGCCTGGCACGCATACAGAGGACCCCACTTCTGGTTCTAAGTTAGCAGTTGGGGACAGGTGGGGTAGCACACTGTGCATTCCCCGTCATCCAGGGGGCTCTCCAACTATGCAGAGCTTGCACAATGCTGTGCTCTGGTTCTGGGCTCACCCAAGGAATCCTCACGTCCTGCACAGAGCCACTTCCAGATACCCACCACCTGCCAACCCCCCATTGCAGAAATCTCCTGCATGCGGCCATCCAGTCAAGAGCCAGTATTAAGTCTGGTGCCCAAGTGATTCCCCCCAAGCTCAGTGTGCAATTCTGGGTTCTCATCATGCTGCAACACAGGGGGGGATTGTGATGCTCAGCCATCTCTCTCAACTCTGCACCGATAAATGACATCGGGGACTTAACTGTGTCTCAGTACTGGGAGGCCCCGTTTCCGGGTACACCACACACAGCCAATTGAGGCAACGGTCGTCGTGGGCGTGTCTTCAGTGGGGAAGTTGTGGAGTCTTCCTGTCCATGTTCTTGCACATCCTAACACTGCCCGCAAGACATCGGAGGTTTGGAGAGTGGCCTTCTCTGCTTTTTTGAGCCGGGGTGGGCTCCCCGGGCAAGTCTCGATGGGGATCGGGACGTGTCCACGCGCCAGTGGGCCCAGCATCGGCCGCATCTGTTGGAGGACTTGCTCTGCCAGGTTTGAGTTAGTAAATTCCAACTTTGTCATCTTCTTGGCATTGTGATGCTGGGGTGCCTGTGGATTTCCTAACGCCCCGGGTAGAAGCCAGAAGTGTACTGTGCCAGCTCTGGGGGAGATAAAGGGGGTGTTTCTGCGTCTCCTTGTGATACGTAGCCAAGGTAGGGCTCACAGTGCTCTTTCCCCGCCACCAAATTGCCTGCTGGTTACGCCGAGTTCTCCGAGGCTCTAGGCATGTGACCAAGAGTTGAAGGCAATAGGATCGTCACGTCCTGAGTCTCTGTGCCTGTACGATGGGTTCCGATCTTCAGGGAGCAGTCCACACTCGTTCCCACTCCCAAGACTTGTTCAGTATCCATCTGGCTCCTTCCCACCCACAGAGGGCGTGTACGGTGTAGTGCACCGGTTTTATTATCGAGGTTTGCTCCTCTAGATCCGTTGTGTTTAGCCTGAGGATTCGCACCCTCAGTTACCAGGACTACCTCGAGGAAGGTGTGGCTCTTCACCACGCACAACGATCTTGGGGTATGAGAGGTTTTGCTAGGCCAAGAGACTAACACCGCAATGGTCGCTCCTTTCATGAACAGAATTCACTAGGCCTAGGGTGAAGCAAGGGGGGAAACCCACTGCCCACAACACCAGCACATCATACCCCCTGTCTGTAGACTTTGCCCCATGTACATGTTAACATTAATATAAAAAGAATTATGAAACTGCAACAACAAAAATATCACAAAAGCAAGGCAAATTTGCATTTTAACCCAATCAGATCCCCTGAAAAGGTTTTTTTTGGAGTTACTTCTCTTCTAAGTTTTAATTTCCTTTCTTTAAAAACATTCCGATTTTTCTTTGGTGGATATATCATTATTACGATCATCGAGCGAGTTATTTTTGTTAAATAATTCATTACTATCAATGTTTGTCGTATGGACGATTGACACTAAAGTCATATGGGTATTTAAAACTGCCAATTAGGCTAAAATCGCTATTTTCATTTTTTAATTTCGGTAGAGAATGAATTACACTAGCGTCAGTTTATATTTTCGTTGCAAATTATGAGCTTTTTAGATTTAAAAAAAATTAATATGATAACGTGAATTTATCATTTTTAAAATTACATCAAATATTTATTGAAATAATTTGAAACCGACCTAGAAACCTCCCCATTCCATTTCATATAACAGGATAATGTATTTGAGTTTTTTTCTCTTTGCAATAATAATGATAATGAAGTAGTAAAATTAGTTTTGAGAACAGTGGGACGTCTTCCTCGATGTCATCCTTGTACGTCGCGAAGGTCTTTAGGGTTAAGATTAAGGTTTGGGTTCAGAGTTAGGATTTCTAGCATTTACCCCGTATTACTGTGTCTCAGAATTCTATTATAAGGTCCCATCGAACACAGTATTTCCCAGTCTGTTAGTCATAAGCAAAGAAATAGACTAAACGATAACATGATCACATCATTTTTAGTGTAAAAAAAATTCAAACACTAGTTGTTTGGGTTTTAAAATAAGTGAATATCTGTTTTAAAAGGTAAAGTCGCCATGTCTCAATTATAATGAAGCCCACTGTAATTGAAAATACTTTTACATGGACTAACTCTTTTGAAACATTTTTTCAGTATTTGTACAGGTTTTGCGGGTCTTTGTACAGGGTTTTTGGATTTTTTGTACAAATTTTTCATCTCCGAGGTGTGGCATGTATGCCTTCATGTCTGTCTCCAGTCCTCTCCATGTGTTTTTCAGCCTACCGTTGCCTCTCTCACCTTGGGGATTCCAAATTTGGGACTACCTGGTAATGCTAAACACAGGTTTCCTCAATATGCGTCCTATCCATCTCCAGCATCTTCTTCTCCTCACTTCTTGTTCCACTGGCACTTGTCTACTTCTTGTCATCAGTTCCACACTGGTGACCTTGTCATACCACAATAATTATTCTATTCTACACAAACACCCATGAAAGCCCGCAACTTTTTGGTTGTTGTTTTTGTTGTTCTATATTTTTCAGAGCCAAACAATAGGATGGACTTGAAATTTGAGTTGAAAATTCTTATTTTTGCATTGGACTTGATTTCTTTTGATTCTCATGTTTCCCAGCGCAATGAAAACCCCACTTGCCTTTTGTATTGTTATTTTCATATCACTGTTCTGTCCCTCCAATTCTGTCTACATTGCTGCCAAGATATATGTATGATTTTATTTCTTAAGGGTGTTTCTTCAAGTGAAATCTTATTATTGTTTCCTGCATTTATTCTCATTATCTTTGTCTTTTCCCTGTGTATTTTCAGTCCCACTTGCTGTGACCTGTCATCAAGTATTTTCATTTTGTCATGCATTTGGTTATGGACCAGCATATTTACATAATAACTTTATCTTTGCTAAAGGACCTTGTACCTGCTCTAGTACACACACAAAAAATACAAAACAAAAAAGAGACAGAGAGACTTGCCTGTTTGTGTTGTGTTTAGCTCAACTTGAAATGTGGAACTGTTTCCCTCTCTCACAGCAAAGGCAACAAATACAGTTGCAGATGTCTTGTTTCCTTGGCTGTTGAGAGCTTGCTGTGTGCGGCCTTGTAGCATTAAGTCTTGTTCTGGTACACTTAGGAGAAATCGTTTACACTTGAAACAAGAAACGTTTCAGAGCTCCCCATTCATCTGCCACAGTTACAAACAGGCGACAAAGACAAGAAATATAGACAGGTCAAAAGAAAAAAGACAAGAAATACAGACAGGTCAAAAGAAAAAAGACAAGAAATATAGACAGGTCAAAAGAAAAAAGACAAGAAATATAGTCAGGTCAAGAGAAAAAAGACAAGAAATATAGACAGGTCAAAAGAAAAAAGACAAGAAATATAGACAGGTCAAGAGAAAAAAGACAAGAAATATAGACAGGTCAAAAGAAAAAAGACAAGAAATATAGACAGGTCAAAAGAAAAAAGACAAGAAATATAGACAGGTCAAAAGAAAAAAGACAAGAAATATAGACAGGTCATAAGAAAAAAGACGAGAAATATAGACAGGTCAAAAGAAAAAAGACAAGAAATATAGACAGGTCAAGAGAAAAAAGACAATAGACGCAGCAAACACAATTAGGGACCCAAAGATGCAGCAATAGAGAATGCAGTCAGCGACCCATAGCTTGACTGCTTGCATCAGGGTCAGCAAACCAGAGCTGACCAAGACCCTACTCCACCTCCACGTGGTGGTCCTGGAAACAGGCTGCATCACTGCAGTCTGGCTGAGAGAGTAGGGATCGCAGAGGGAAGGCAAACCCGGTCCCAAAAAATGCCGTGCTGAAGTCGGATGTGTCGACCGAAAGGTGCAGATATCACAGCTCCGGCGTAAACAGACACAACGCAACCAACGTCCTTTTCAGGACGAACGAGGAAGAAGAAGAAGAAGAAACACAATTAAAAAATTGATGAATTCATCAAATAAAAATATGATGAGTGATACAGACAGATTAAAAATATAAATAACACCGGTAAAGCTAGGAAAAAGTAGAATAAATGAGCAAATAAAAATATGGAACAAGAAAGAAAGAATATCAACTCAAATAATTCATCAAACGACGAAAATGTGAAGGAGAAAATAAAATAAGAAAGCAAATAAATAGTCCTGGTATAAATTGTGAAAGAAAAATCTGCTGTAGTCAAGCTGCAAAGCTAAGTGAAAAAGTGTAGAATGAAGCTTTAGATAAGAGAACGTACAACGTGCTTCTCTTAATTTAAACCCTTGAATTAAAAAAAAAAAAATGAACAAAAAGTCAGAAGTGGATCACTTTCTTTTCAGAAAACTTGTTTCCATAAACAATTTTTTTTATGTTTACAAATCTACCACCAAAATTGCTACAAAACATGAAAAAAAAACTAATAACAACAACAGTCATTGTTTACAATGTATCTCTATTGAGAGGACGTGCAGTGTAAAATATTTTTCTACATTTATCTGACTTATTCATCAAGTTATCAAGTACAGAAAAACTTTTTGTAAGAAATCAACATCAGTAATAATTCCCATCACCCGTGTGTCACCGGGGCCCGAAAGGGGAGCAAAGAATAGTAACACTGTCCCCTGCCAGGCATGTCGTAGAAGGCGACTAAGGAGGGTTGGGCATGGGGCCGGTTACCCCATCCTGTAAAAAAAAATTTAAACCACAAAAAACTTCAACAAATATGGACAAGTCAAATAAAGGAAATAAAACACAGCCATCCAAGACAGGGGAAGGTCCTCTCGCGGGGAGGCGTATGATGCAACACAGAGAAAGCCGAAAGGAGTCTGTGTTGCTGACTAACCTTCTTTCTTCTAGGAGAACTTCCAGATTTGGCACCTGGAATGTTCGGACATTAAACGAACAAGGGAAAGTGGCGCAAGTAGCAGCAGAAATGAGGGAATACAAAATCGAGGTTCTGGGAATGTGTGAAACAAAGTGGAAGGGGGTAGACAGGAAGAAACTCATCACAGGTGAATTGGTGCTGTCCTCAGGACATGAAGACGAAACTTCACACCACAGTGAAGGGGTACCTCTTATGTTATCTAAAGAAGCACAGAAAGCACTCATTGAATGGGAAGCTGTTGGACCCAGAATAATAACAGCTACTTTCAAAACAGCTAAAAAGAAAATTCATGTAAATGTCATCCAATGTTATGCACCAACTAATGACAAAGAAGAGTCTGTGAAAGAAGCATTTTATACTAAACTACAGGAAATTATGGATAAAGTAAAAAGAAGAGACATCACAATTTTGATGGGTGACATGAATGCAAAGATAGGTACAGTCAACACCGGATTTGAAGAAGTCATGGGAAAACATGGGCTAGGAGTAATGAATGAAAATGGAGAACTATTCGCAAACTTCTGTGCTTCAAATCAACTGGCTATAGGAGGAAGCATGTTTCCACATAAGAGAATACACAAGGCAACATGGATATCACCAGACCATAGAACAGAAAATCAGATCGATCATATATGCATAAATAAGAAGTTTAGATCATCATTGCAGGATGTAAAGGTACATAGAGGAGCAGATGTGGCATCAGATCACCATCTTCTGATAGCCAAAATAAAAATGAAACTCAAGAGATATGCAACAATGCAAAATTATAGACAACAGTTTAATGTAGGACAGCTAAGAAATCAAGAAACAAGAGACAAATTTGCGGTCACAGTATCCAACAAATTCCAAGTGCTACAACAGCTGGAAGATGTAGAGAATACAGAAGACTATTGGCAGCAGGTCAAAACGGTATGGAAGGAGACATGTGAAGAAATACTGGGGAAAAGGGAAAGACAACAAAAAGCATGGATAACAACAGAAACCATCAATAAGATAAAAGACAGGAAAAAACAAGAAAGCAGAGTTAAACACAAGCAAAACCAGAAGTTCCAAAGCCAAGGCTCAAGAAGTGTACACAGAAGCAAACAAAGAAGTAAAAAGAAGTATCAAAAGAGACAAGAGGAAGTATATTGAGGAGTTGGCAAGAGAGGCAGAAGATGATAGCAGCACAAAGAAGTTAACAGGGAAATACAAGCAAACAAGTTGTCTCATAAAAGACAAGAATGGGAAACTGCTCAGCAATATACAAGAGCAAATGAAGAGGTGGACAGAATATTTTGGGGACCTTCTCAATAGACCAGCTCCACAAAACCCGCCGGACATCCAGCCAGCAGAAGAAGAGCTACAAATTAACGGTGAAAGACCAACGAAGGAAGAAATAAAGAAAGCCATAAAGCTTCTAAGAGATGGAAAAGCGTCTGGACCTGATGGCATTCCAGCAGAGGCCATCAAAGCAGATATCGACACGGCTACAGAGATGTTATATAAATTACTTGGTAAAGTCTGGGAAAAGGAAGAGATACCAGCAGAATGGAAGGAAGGATATCTGGTTAAGTTGCCTAAGAAGGGAAATTTACAAGAGTGCACAAATTATAGAGGAATAATGTTACTATCAGTGCCAGGAAAAGTATTAAACAGGATTATCCTTGAGAGATTAAAAGAGTCGATAGACAAGAAATTGAGAGATGAACAAGCAGGTTTTCGACAAAACAGATCATGTACAGACCAGATAGCCACTTTGAGAATAATAGTTGAACAAAGTCTGGAATGGAATTCACCACTATACATCGGATTTGTGGACTATGAAAAGGCATTTGACAGTGTAGACAGAGAATCACTTTGGAAATTGATGAGGCATTATGGAGTTCCCCTGAAGATCATTAATTTAATAAATAAAACATATGAAGACATGACATGCAGAGTTCTTCATGAAGGACAGCTTACAGAACCATTTGGGATAAGAACAGGAGTGCGACAGGGATGCCTCTTGTCTCCATTTCTTTTCTTGCTGGCAATAGATTGGGTTATGAGATCATCGACAACACACAACAGAAATGGAATCCAGTGGACTCTGACTAAGCAGTTGGATGATCTGGATTTTGCTGATGACTTGGCTCTTCTGTCCCATAACCGTAATCAGATGCAGGACAAATTGAAAACACTCGATGAGAGGTCACAGCAATTGGGTCTGAAAATACACAGGGAAAAGACAAAAATAATGAGAATAAATGCAGGTAATGATAATAGGGTTGAACTTGAAGAAACACCAATACAAGATGTAGAATCATATACGTATCTGGGCAGTAATATAGACAAAGTTGGAGGGACAGACAGCGATATCAAAATAAGAATACAAAAGGCAAGAGGAGCTTTCATTGCATTGGGAAATATATGGAGATCAAGAGAAATAGGATCCAACACGAAAATAAGAATCTTCAACTCAAATGTGAAGTCAGTCCTATTGTATGGCTCTGAGACATGGAGAACAACAAAGACAACAACCAAAAAGCTACAGACTTTCATAAATGGGTGCTTGCGTAGAATAGAGGGATTAAAATGGTATGACAAGGTTACCAACGTAGAACTGATGACAAGAACTAGACAAGTGCCAGTGGAACAAGAGATGAGAAGAAGACGATGGCGATGGATAGGACACACACTGAGGAAACCTGTTGATAGCATTACAAGGCAGTCCTTGTTCTGGAACCCGCAGGGCAAGAGAGGCAGAGGAAGACCAAGAAGTACATGGAGAAGAGAGTTGGAAACAGAGGTGAAAATGATGAGGAGAACATGGAAAGAACTTGAGATGATGGCACGTGACAGGAGGACTTGGCATGTGTTTGTTGAAGGCCTATGCTCCTTTGGGAGTGGAGGGTTATGAATGAATGAATGAATAATTCCCATAATTCTTGAGCAGAATGCAAAGCTACCCAAAAACGATGCTCATATACAGTAATAGGAAACAAAGTAAAGCATATAAATCCATCAAAGATAATAACACTGACAAAAATAAGAAACAAAGAGAGGCTTCTGCAATATATATGTGTCACAGAACAAGAGAAACAGATGGACAGATATAGAACAAACAGTCATTTAGAAGCGTAGATTATCAGATGTTGAAAAATGTCACACAGTTGGATAACAGGTGACAAAGATTAAGAGTAAGTGAAAGCAATATTTCAGCGAACCAGAGATACGAGGGAAGGTCAAAAAGTAATGCTTCCTATTTTTTATGTATGTAAATACTGCATCGGTGTGCAATTTGTAAATTTAGCAGGATTCCTCAAACACTCTTCTGCACTGTATAGCATTACCAACCTGTTTCAGTAACAGGTGGCACCACTGTAACAGTTTAAAAATGGCTGCCAAAGACGTTCGGTTAAAACAACGTTATGTCATAGAATTCCTCAATGCTGAAGGCGAGACCCCAATTCGCATCCACGAACGTTTGAAGAATGTTTATGGAGATTCAACAGTGGATGTTAGCACTGTCCGACGTTGGGTACATCGTTGTGACGAAGCTGAAGTAGGTCAATCCTCAATGGCTGACGCAAAGCGGACTGGCCGTCTGTCTACCGCAGTGACTCCACACAACATTCATCGAGTTGATGGCATTATTCGTGGTGACCGTCGGGTAACACTGGATGAAGTTTCTTCCATGTTGTCCATTAGTAAAGGCAGTGTCCAGAACATCATTAAAGCCCTGGGTTATTCAAAAGTTTGTGCACGGTGGGTACCCAGAATGTTGACAGACAGACACAACATCGCCGACAAGAAAGAAGTTCAAAAGTTCACCATCTGTAGGGAAAGTTATGGCCTCTGTTGTTTTGGGATGAGAAGGGTGTGATTCTTCTCGACTTCTTGGAACAGGGAAACACGGTGAATGCAGACCGCTACATTGAAACTTTGAAGAAGCTTAGAGGTCGTCTTCGGCGACTTTACCCATTAAAAGATCAGAGAACTGCACCACTGTTGCACGATAATGCCACGCCACACACCGCTAAACGCACCATTGATGCGATTGCAGAATTTGGCTGGACATTATTACCACATCCCCCTTACAGTCCCGATCTTGCACCTTCTGACTTCCATCTGTTTGGACCACTGAAGGAAGATCTTCGCGGACATCACTTTGAGGACACCGAGACCCTTAAACACGCCGTACGCCAGTGGTTTAGGAAAAAGGACACAAATTTTTACCGTGCGGGGATACATGCCCTTGTGAGATGGACAAAAACTGTAACAAATAACGGAGACTACATTGAGAAATAAATTTTTGAAGTTCAGACTTGGGGTTACATTTCAATGTGAATTTTATCTGTTTTCCTGCCTACTGAATGAAATTAAAAATTACGAGGCATTACTTTTTGACCGTCCCTCGTAGTAGCTCCTGATGTCCACTGCACCAACAGTATTATCTAACAAAATGCCTTCTTCTGACAAAGGCCTTTCTTCTCTTCAACTTATACCTCACTGACAACCTTTTTTATTTTCATCTGTGTCATCAGGAGTCACAGAGAGAAGCGATTTTCCTTCTTGTATTAAGTGTGTTGGTTTGACCATTGTTAAACCACTTAACAAGTGAACAGGAGTTGCAACAGCTTGTGAAGCAATCAATCAATCAATACCCTTTAGCTCTCCAAGGAGCATCGGCCTTCAACAAACACATGCCAAGTCTTCATGTCCTGTGCCATCCGCTCATGTTCTTTCCATGTTTTCCTCATCATTTTCATCTCTGTATCCAGCTCTCATCTCCATGTGTTTTTTTGTCTACCTCTGCCTCTCTTTCCCTGTGGATTCCAGAACAAGGACTTCCTTGTAATACTATCAACATGTTTCCTCAATGTGTGTCCTATCCATCGCCAGCGTCTTCCTCTCAGCTCTTGTTCCACTGGCACTTGTCTGGTTCTTGTCATCAATTCCACATTTGTGACTTTGTCATACCATTTCAGTCCTTCTATTCTACGCAAGCACCCGTTTATAAAAGTCTAGCTTTTTGGTTGTTGTTTTTGTTGCTCTCCATGTCTCAGAGCTATACAATAGGACTGATTTGACATTTGAGTTGAAGATTCTTATCTTCGTGTTGGACTTGATTTCTTTTGACCTCCATGTTGAATTCTTCATCCTTCAGTGGTGCAATTCAAGTAAATCAAAATTGTTATATATTCATGCATCTATATATCAATTCCATAATTCATTAACATAACATATTTTCCCTGGTCAAAATTTATAAGGCCCACTTGCATGGCTATAAACTTCCAGAGACTCCATACTATTGAATAATAGATTTTGAATATATCGGGACGAGAAGATAGCATTCCCACACATCGGCAATAAGAACGTATATAAGTCACAGAATCAATCTTGCTAATAAACAATAATAATTCCTATTGTATATCATATACATTATATATCTCCAAATGATATATTCCATATTCTGTTGAGTTCATATTAATATATCAGATTCCCAGTATAACATCGGTAGTACATATGGCAGCCAACAAAAAAAACAACTCAGCTATACATCTCCCAAAAATCCCAATAATACATACAACATATACACTAATAAAGTATTAAAATATTCTAAAACAACATATATCTTATGTAATATATATATATATCTCATATAAAGTATTCAATGTCCGTATATATAATGACAAAACAAAAGTTAATTCGTGTCTCTTATATATAAAATATAACTATGATTATAACTGTAACCAATAATAAATCCTTTTTCTCTCACCAAACATCATTCCGTATATCTAATCATCCCCTGAAACATAAAAAATTACACTTCCTACAAACTGATCAAAAAACAAACAAAAAAACAATGCATGTCCTTGGTTACTAAAAAAGGAAATGAAAACAATTGTCATAAACATCAGTGAGGAATCTTCAAAAAAAAAAAAACAAAATCATAAAACTAAAATGTGTTCTCTCTAAAGTTTCATGTTTCAATGCTAAAAAAACAATGACAAAAAAATACTCTTTTGTCTTAGTCTATCGTTCCTTCTCCATCTAAAATATTCATAATCAACCACCACACACATCCCAACAGTTTTTTCAAACCCCCACCATCAAAAAAAAACCCCAAAACACACCCCAAACAAAAAACAAACCCCCCAAAAAAAAACCTTTGTAATTAACAAAAAAAAAAAAATCCCTTTTACCCAATAATATGTCCTTGCAAAAAACCCCTCCCAAAACCCATCACAAAACTCATTCCCCTTCAACTCCCTCACAACAATTTATAACTACAAACTAATCTTCCTATTAAAACAAAAAAAAAAAAAAATACCAATCTTAACCAAAAATAAAAAAAAACAAAAATTTCATTTTTAAACCAATCTTCTCCAATCAAAAAAAACTAACTATCAAATTAAAACATCAAATTAATAAATTCATTTCAATCTATCATATCCAAAATCTAAAATTCCACTCAATACCATTCCATTTCAATCACATTTACAAAACTAAACCATAAATAAAACCTCCATTCTCCCTAAATAATAAAAACCTACACCAAAAAAAAAAATAACACCCCTAAAAACTAAAATACATTCCCAATAAACAAACATAACCTAACTATTAACCACACCCCCATAAATAAAACCCCTCACAAACTCTCAATCATTCCAACAAATCCCCCCAACTCCTCAATCCATCAAAACCCAAAACCCCAATTTTCAACAGTCTACTCCTCCTCAATCATTATTTCTATTCAAAATAAAAAACCCTTTCTCTTTCCCTCAAACATCCTAAAAAACCATTTCCTCATAAACAATTTCCCAATAATAATAACTCCCTTAAAATTTCTACCAAATTTCTCCTAATAACAATCATAAACCCATTCAATATCAAATAAACTTATTATAAAAAATCTCCATTAAATTACCAAATAACCACATTTCTCCACCATCTCCCAACCAAAATAGTTAATCATTTTAACACCCATATTCAATCCTCATTAACACCACCTACCACATAATTCTACCCAACCTAATAAATAACTCAAATGCCCCCATATCCCCAATTCCATCCAAACTAAAATCACTAACCATTTAAACAATTATAAACATTCAATTCACCATTACCCATCATCCAATCAATATCCCTTATGGCATTAAAACACCCACAAACCAACACTTAAAATTACCCATACCTAACATCATTTTTATACTGAAACCCACACCATAAACCTAAACAAACAAAACAAACCCAAATGGTAAAAAAAAAACCAATATAACTAAAATATCTAATTTAAAAATTAACCTCTAAAACCATAACAACCCCCACCTACCATTCCAAAACAAAAACAAACATAAACATCCCTTCTAATCAACCCAATAATAACCCATTTCCCTAATATCCTAACTATCCAACCTCAAAATATAACAACCAAATCCAAACCTACCAAAACTTTCTAACCAAAAATATCTACCCCCTACACAACAACAAACAAACAAACTAACCATAATACCCCTCTGTATAAACAATCTATCAATTCAAACCCCCCTTTGTCATCCCCAAAATATCTAAATAACCAAAAATGAACACCCATAACGCAACATATCCCCACCCAATAATCAACAAAACTTTCACCAATACCAAAACAATTTACCCCCAATTAACCCTACCCCCCAAACCAACATCTTAACACCCAACACAATACAAACCAAAACATTCTCAAACATTACAACACCCCATCCATACATAAATATATTACAAAAATCATCCTTCACAATTTATTAATACATAACCCCTATCCCCCCATCTCAAATATTATTCACAAAAAACATTCCCCAACCCAAACTCACAAAAAACCCCCAATAAACAACAAACAAAAAAAACCCACAAAACCCAAACCTAACCATTTTTTAACAAAAAAAACCTCCAAACCAAATAATTCAAAAACATTTATAAAAAATTCAACCTCCATTTCAAATAATCAAACCATCCAAAAACAACCATCAACAAACCCCCTCAAAACATAAAACTAAACCCATCCCAACATACCCCCATTACCCCAATCACAAGCGCGGGCAAATCCCCTCTAAATAACACAATAATACACCCTAAAATCTACAAAATTTACCCTACAAAATACAATACCCCAAAATCATCCCCAAACCAACCATAATCTCACTCCACAACACAACCCAACCCTTCTCCCTTACCAAACTTCAACATCCCCCTTTATATTACCAAATTAATAATAATCCCATCCCCCATCCACCCCTAACAACCAACCTCCCCCTTCAATACCAAAAATCCACCAAACTTCACATAACCCCATCAACCCATACCTCTTATGATAACCTTTTCACCAAACCCCAACCCCTAATCCCAAAACACTAAACAATCAAACAAAAAATCACTTTCAACCTTATCCCTAAATTTTGTCCCCCTAATTTACTTCCTAACTACAACCCCACACCACCTTCCAATATAAATAATCTTAATCTTCAAATTCTATTACCTTTTTTCAATACCAATCATCTATTTTAAATTAATATCATTATGGTATGCAAATCATTGGACTACTAACTACATTCATCAAACCATGTTACTGGTTCTAACATACTTTGGAAAATTGGTTTACCCATTTTCCCATAAAATTGTTGGGTAAATTCAACCCCCCCATTCTAACAATTTTACTCTCCAAACAAAAAACTTAAACCATACCCCTACCACTTAAATAAATACCATAATAAATATTTCACAATAAAAAACCCCCTTTTTTTAAACATATTGTATTTAAACACAAATATACATTTTCAAACCAATAATTTTATAAAAAATCCTACACAATTCTACTTTACCCCCCCATCCCACCCAAACCCTTCCACTAAAAAAATTCTTCCACTCAAAAAACTTCATAACAAACTCTCTAGGGTAAACCAACCCACAACCCCCCCACACCTTCCCTCCCCCACATCCATATAATATACTTCCATAAATCTCATTATACCAAATAATTTTCAAAAACTTCCCCCCCCTTTTTAAAACTATTAAAACCTAACCCACTTTTACACCAATTAAACATACACTCCCAACCCATTTATTTTATACCTCTAACCTCTAATTTAAAACCCCCCCTCCGGGAACTAAAATAACAACCCCCACATAAAATAAACCACCCCCACACAACCCCCTACTCAACACCAACCCCTTTAACTATACAACCATACACACCAAAATTTATTAAAACCCTAACTAAACCATACCCCCAACAAAAAACCATTTACCCCAACCTATCACCCACCACCCTTCAAATTCAATCAACAACTCAAACCTATTTTTATGTACCCCCTACTCAACTTTTCAATCACCTCAAAAAAACACCACCCAACCCTTCCATCCCATAAACTATCATAAAAACAAATCAAATTCAAAACACTATAACTTATAAATTACCCCATCACCAAACTTAACTTTTCACAAAGCATCAAATTCAATCCCATCTTATCAAAATAACCCCTCAATAAAAATCATAATTTTCCAAAACAATTATATCACCAACCCTTCCAACCTAAACAAATAATATAATTACCATTCAAACAATAACACCCACCCCAAATCAAAAACCATAATAAACCCCAAAAATAAAAATCCTCAAAAATTATCGGACCAAACATCTTTAAAATAAACAAAAAGGGTATAACCCATTTATAATACATTCCAATTAAAAAAATTTTTTTAATTCCTAAAACATTTTTACTTCCCTACAATAACCTTATCCAACCATTTAATCCTAATTGAATAATAATCTAAAAAATTTTCCACCATATATCTCCATAAACCAATACACCAACATAAAACATTAATTGCAACTAACTTATCAAATTAAAACCTTCTCCTAATATCATAACCAAACTTTTTCCATAATTTACCCTAACAACCCAATTTTTTAATACTACAAAAATCCACTTACCTACCATAACATAATTTCTTCCACATTAAAAAACCCACCAATAACTTTTTCCAAATCATCTTAATCATCTATAAAACTAGATTACAAATAAATTTTAACCCCAAAATTCATTAATCACCTAAATACTAATTTACTACTATTCTTCAATTCAATTTCAAATTCAAAAAACTGGGGGAATATAATCCCATTATCAATCACCCCTAACACACTACCCCACAATTCATTTTAAATTATCCCCTTTAATAACCACAATTATAACTAAAACCCCACATCACCCCCAACTAAACCTAAACATCAAATATCCCTAACACTCACATAACCACCTAAATATACAACTAACCCTATCTAAATAAACTTTATTAATGACATAACTATACAAAAATTAACCTAATATCAAAAAAAAATTTACCATCACCCATACCCACTCACATATTTCCAAATAAAAAAAAAATCCTTTAATTCCCCTAACTTCATTTTAAATACCACCACTCTACCAAAATTTATAACATAACCATATTTAAATTTAAACTTCCAACTTTAAACATTTTTGCCAACATTCAAATAAAATCAAACCCAAAACCCCAAAACAAATCCTCAATTAACCCCCATTTCAAATAACCACCACTTAAATTATAAAATTAATTTCAATCTCATTCCTAAACAAAAACCCAACCCACAATTAACAACCACAAAATATTCACACTTAAATAAACAAAAACTCCAAAACCCCCCCATAATCCCCCAAAAACCCAATTCAAAAAATTATTTCCAAATTAACTTCCAACAACCCCCCAACTTACACAACAAAACATCCCATTTTACCACCATGTTTAAATAAACCCCATTCAATTAAATCCATAACCATCCAATACAAAATTTCTCCAAAAAAAAAAAATAATTACCCAAATTCAAAAATAAAACTAAAAAAAAAAAAAAACCCAAATTTCCCAAAACCCACAATCCCCCCCCAAAAACTTTAAAACCCCCCCCTATTTTAACCTAAAAACAAATATTAAAAAAAACTAAACTAATAATCCCAAACCTCCATTATACAACAAAATATACAAATTAAACTAAATAAACATTACAATCACCCCCAAAAACAAACACCACTAATAAAAAAAACCATATTACCCCAACAAACCATAAAAAATTCCTTTTTCCCTTCACAATAAACCAATAAAAAAAAAAAAACCAAACCCCAACCAAAAACATTAAAAATCTATACAATACCCCAAATTAAAAAATTACCAATTAATTTCAAACCCCCCAACCCCCAACCTTCACCTACAATAAAACCAAACATATTCAATCCCCAAAATCTAACCTATAAATATTAATCCCAATTTTAAAATAAAAAATCAAAATTCAACCCACCTTTAAACCCCCCCACAAAAAAAATTTAAAAAAAAAAATTATCCCTCCATTCTAAAAAAAATTTAAAAACCAAAAAATAAACCACCACAAATAAAATAATTAACACAATTAATTTTTAACCCCCCAATCTAAAAACCAAAATAAAAAACAAAAACAACTAAAAACTCAAAAATTAAACACTCAAACACACATTTTATAAAAAAATAATTAAACCCCAAAATAAATATATATTTAAAAACTAATTTTCCATATAAATTACAAAATAATTCTTTTAAACCCCTTTTTATTATAAAAAAACAATCATTTTATAAAAAAAATTTAAAAAAAAAATTAAACCCCATTTATAAAAAAAAAAACATTTAATTAAAATATTTAACAATTTTCCCTTTACTATCAACCCTTTCATCCAAAATTACCCCCCCCCAATAAAAAAAAAAAACCCCCCCCCCAAATTACAAAAACACCCCTAAATAAACCAAAACCAAAACAAACCCCTAAAAAAAAAACCTAACCCCCCCCATACCACCAACCAACCCCCCCAACCCCCAACAACCAAAAAACCCAAACAAAAAAAAAAAAAAAAAAAACACAACACAAACCAACAAAAAATACAACCAAAAAACAAACCCCCCCAAAACCCCCAAAAAAACCCCACACCCCCACAACACCAAAACAAACACCCCCCCCCAAAAAAACACCCAAAAACCCCAAAAACCCCCCCAACCAAAAAAAAAACACAAAAAAAAAAACAGAAGAAAAAAACAAACCCACCCCCCCAAACCCCCCAAAAAAACCACCCCCCCCAACCCCCCCACCAAACCCCAACAAACCACCCAAACAACCCCCCCCCCCCCCCCAACCCCCCCCCCCCACCAAACCCCCCCCCAAAACCCCCCCAAATCCCCCCCCCCCCCCCCCCCCCCCCCCCCCCCCCCCCCCCAAAAAAAAATCCCCCCCACCCCCCCCCCCACAAAAAAAAAAAAAAAACCCAAACCACCCAAAAAAACCCAAAAAAAAAATAAAACCCACCCCCCCCCCCCCAAAACCCCCAACCCCCCCCCCCCCCCCCCCAACCCCCCCACCCCCCCCCCCCCCCCCACCCAACCCCACAAAAACCCACCCCCAACAAAAAACCCCACCACATAAAAAACCCCCCCCCCAACCCCCCAAAACACAAAAAATAACCCCCCCCCCCCCCAACCCCCAAACCCCCAACAACCCCACCCCCCCCCCCCCCCCCCCCCACAAAACCCAACCCCCCCAACCACCCACCCCAACCCCAACACCCCCCCCCCCCCCCCACCCCCCCCAAAACCCCCCCCAACCCCCCCCAACACCCCCCACCCCATAAAATCCACCCCCCAAAAACCCCCCAAATCCCCCCCCAAAACCCCCCCCCCCCCCCCCCCCCCCCCCCCCCCCCAACCCCCAACCCCCCCCAAACCCCAACCCCCCACCCCAACCCCAACCAAAATCACCCCACCCCCCAACCCAAACCCCCCAAAATCCCCCCCCCCACCCCCCCCAACCCCCCCCCCCATCAATTAAAATACCCCCAACCCCCCCCCCACAACCCAAACCCACAACAAACCCAATAAAACCTAAAACCCCATTATTCACCCCCCAAAACAACAAAAAAAAACCACCCTAAACCAACAAACAACAACACACCAACCCCACCCCAACACCACCAAAAAACAACCCCAACCCAATAAAAACCCAAACCCCCCAAAAACCCCCCCCCAACAACAAAAATCACAAACAAAAACACCCCAAACCCACCAAAACACCCACCCCCCCCCACCCCCCCCCACCCCCCCACACCAAAGTCTCATCCTTTGACACAATACTGGGCCTCAAGATTGAAGTAGATGCAAGACTACACCCACTGTGGGAATACAAAATGAAAATTTAAAAAAAAAAATGCTAATGTAAGCATAGAAAAATATCCAGGTTGTTGTTGCAGTGCCAGAAATGAAGTTAGCAGATGTTAATATTATTTGAGTACTAGTAGGTTGTTGAGATAGATAAGTAGTTTCTTGTGCCTTTTGAGTACCTCTTACAAATGGCATGTACTAACTGTGATTATATCATGTAGAGGTTGACACAGTTTTTGAGTTTATTTATTTCTATATATGGAATGGAAACTTGTACTCTGGACATCGTTGCCGTTAGGTTAGTGGCAACAGTGATGGTGTCTCCGTTGTCAAGGACAAAGGTGTGCGTGTCTTCCCCCCAGCTCTGTGTGGTTGACATGCACCTTTTGTCCCTTGACAATAAGTTTCTTTTGGCTGAACCACTAGGGGGAAGAATGTAACTTATAGTTCCACCTTGACGTTACAGTTTATCACTTCCCCAACTTTTTACTAGCGTCAAATATACTTTTAAGAATGAGATTCAAATGCGTTACAAAATAAAAAATCATTTCATCTTAATTTGTATATATATATTTTTTTTGGTCCACTACAGTATCTTCAACATTCAAATGCGGTTTTTAGGTGACTTAACTGCTAGATTTCAGAATTAACATTTCTAAATGTGGAACTGTTGACAAACAAAAGGAAAAAAAATGCCAGGGAACAAAAGATGAGAAGAAGACACTAGTGATGGATCATCATGATACATTGAGAGAACCTGCTGACAGCATTACAAGAAAGCCCTTGATCTGGAAACCCCAGGGTAAGTGAGGTAGAGGGAAACTAAAAAACACATTCAATAGAGAACTGCAGACAGAACTGAAAGAGTCATGGAAGACACGGGAACACCTTGAACGGATGGCACAGGACAGGAGGACTTTGCATGAGTTCTTTGAAGACTTATACTCCTTGGGGAGCTAAAGGGAAATGAATGAGTGAATTTCCAAATACCCAACAGCTGATAAAAGAACTGTCATACCAACCTGTTGTTATGCAGTAAGGACTCTGGTTACAAACAAGTTCCATTCTTAAGGGTGTTCATAACCCACATTTGCAAGTAAGTCTGAATTTGCACATCCAGTACATGTCCGTTAATAAAAACATCAGCAAAAGTAATAATACTGTATAACATTTATTGTACTGAAAAATACCTAAAGCTCATTAACAATGATTAAATAGTAAAATACAGTAAATTGCTGAACACAAACAAATCAATTTAAAACACAAATGTTAATACCTTGAAATCTCCACCTTATGCATAAACAATTAGTTTTGGGAAATGATAGTAAACATCACAAAGATGTTGGGTGGTCAACTCCTGTGAAGAATTGATGCAATGAAATCTGAACAAACACTTATTTTTTCTCTGTAGCACCAAATAGCTTTGGTTACACATCTAAATACCTTGCTGAATCTTTAGGCATTAAGATCTTACTCTTCAAATTTTGCCATCCCTGCTTCAACAAGAGGAAAGACATCAGCTATTTCTTTAACTCTGAAATGACTTGGTTCTGGAGTTTCAATTTTGTTTATGGCTTCCTCCTGTTCTAAAATCTGGGCTGCTATGTCCATCAGGTCGAGTTCCTTTGCATGTGATTTTAGCAAAGCTATAACGTTATCATCATTAATTTCTAGATTAAGCTGCATCCCCAGAGCCAACACATTCCTACTTGCTTCAGTGACAGTGCTCCCTGAACAGCCGTTGAGATTTCGCCAATTGAGGACATGGCTTTTTCCAAAAGTATCAGATGGATGTTGCTACAGCAGTTGAAAATTAATTAAAATGTAATCAAAATAAAAAAAAATTAATGGATCTTGTTTGCCTGTTTGTATCAATGAGTTGCTGTAAGTCAAAAAGGCTATAACCCTAGACCTTGCTGCATAGTCAAACATGGTCATTATATAAAGCAGAGGGAAGGATGATCACAACATGTAATATGAAGTGACTGAGAAAAGCTGTTAATGTTGTCATAAAAGATGGAAAGTAAAATAAAGAAATGAGGAAAGACATCAGCTATTTCTTTAACTCTGAAATGACTTGGTTCTTGAGTTTTGATTTTGTTTATGGTTTCCTCCTGTTCTAAAATCTGGGCTTCTATGTCCATCAGGTTGAGTTCCTTTGCATGTGATTTTAGCAAAGCTGTAACGTTATCATCATTTATTTCCAGATTAAGCTGCATCCCCATGATCACACCATGTAATATGAAGTGACTGAGAAAAGCTGTTAATGTTATCATAAAAGATGGGAGGTAAAACAAAGAAATGGAAACTAATAGCACGAATCCTCTACACATAGTGTAGCATGGATACCTCATCTGAATGCTGATTAAGTTACCCTCATAGAGAAACAGAGAACAACAAAAGTGAAAACCAAGACATTACAGACTTTTGTGAATGGATGATTCTTCTTCTTCTTTGATCCTTAGCCGCAGACTGTCAAAGCAGTCAGTGGCCATTACGCCTGGTGGCGTCTTGTAGGGCAACAACAAATTGATTCCACTTTGCTCGGTCGGCGGCCATCCTTCGTACAGTGCCCCAACTCTGGTTCATTCTTTGCATCTCAGCCTCCACAGTCCTCCACCAAGTTGTTTTTGGTCGGCCTCTCTTTCGTTTTCCTTCAGGGGTCCATAGCATAGCTGTTCTTGTGATGGCATCGGGGGTCTCTTCTGAGGACATGGCCAACCCAGCTCCAGTGTTTGCCAGCTATGATGGTGTGCATGTCCTCTTGCTTGCTCCGAGTAAGCAGATCTTGGTTGGTGATGGTATTCGGCCAAAAGATTCGGAGAATTTTTCTTAGGCATGTTGTGTGAAAAGAGGACAATTTTGACATTTCCTTCTCTGTAACTCTCCAGCTCTCCGCACCATAGAGAAGCACAGAAAGCACACAGCTCTGATATAATCCTAATTTTGTGCTTGTGCTGTATTGAGAGGACTTCCAGATGTTGTTTAGACTAAAAAAGGCTGTTATTGCTTTGTTCATTCTGTTGTTGATGTCTCTGCTTGCTCCGCCGTCTGGTGTTACTATGCATCCTAGGTATATGAAGGCATCTATCTGTTCCAGTTGCTGATTCCTTACTGATATGGGCTCAGGGTTGCTCACATTGAGCGTCATGACCTCTGTCTTCTTTAGGTTGATGTTCAAGCCCACCTGCTGGCTATACTTATTAAGTCTATCCGTTTTTTCCTGGATGTGTTGATGTGAATGTGCTAGCAGTGCAATGTCATCTGCATAATCCAGATCTTCCAATGTAGAAAATGTAGTCCATCTTATTCATCTTGGATTGCCCTCTGTTGTCTGGCGCATCACCCAGTCTATGACTGTTAAAAATAGAGTGGTTGATAAGGGGCATCCCTGTCGTACTCCTGTCTTCACTTCAAAGGTTAGGTTGCTCTGCCCAATGCTACACGTAAAGTTGGCATAAAGGCTTTTTATGATTGACACTATGCAGCTTGGAATTCCATAAGCCCTCAGTATTTTCCATAAACTGTCCCTATGTATACTGTCAAAAGCCTATTCAAAATCAACGAAATTAATGTACAGCTGTCTTTGCCATTCTGAGCACTGCTCTATAATGTTCCTGAAGGTAAATATATATGATCTACACATCTTCTGTTCTTTCTAAATCCTGCTTGTTCTTTCCTCAGTTTGTGGTCTACTGCTTTTGAGATTCTCTGTATAATTATCCGGCCTAGTATTTTGCTGGGAACTGAGAGAAGAGTTATTCCTCTCCAATTATTGCAGTCTGCAAGATCTCCCTTCTTGGGCAATTTGACAATTATTCCTTTTCTCCACTCTGTTGGTGTTGTCCCTGTTTTCCAGACTTGTGCAAATAGTGGTTCTAATAGTTCTGCTGCTAGCTCTGGGTCTGTCTTAAATAGCTCTGCATTTAAGTTATCATGACCAGGAGCTTTTCCATTCTTTAACCCTTTGATTGCTGTGATGATTTCTTCTTTTCGTGGGATGTCTGTATTAACAACTAGATCATTTTCAGCCTAAGGAACATTCAATTGTGTCTCTGGTGGTTCCTTATTCAGAGTTTCTCTGAAATGCTCTGCCCATCTTGTTTCCTGTCTCTCTACTGTCGTGTTGAGATTTCCGTACTTATCTCTTACTAATGTAATATTCTGCCATCAATGGTACCTATACCTTGTAGCGGTATGGCAGCTTGTGTACCCTGAAAATCCCCAGAGCTATGCCAGTGGGAGTTTTACTCCTGGTAGGTTCAACCAAGCTGGACTGGTCTGCGTGGGTAGGGTCAGACAAAAGCTGGTACCCTGGTCCTACAGGTTGGGGGTTTTAGCACAGGGCCGACACCCCTGTCTGTGTAAAAAATCGCACATGTTACGGAAACAGCAATAAATGAAAAAAACTTTGATGTGGGACGGACAATCGGAGTCTCAGGCTCGTATGACTGACAGTGGTGAAAGCCGAAAGGAAGCCACTGGCATGAAAACGGATGCCCAGAGCGCAAAACACAAAACTAGAATTGGTTTTTGGAATTTCAGAACTATGAATGAGGCAGGAAAGCTGAGACAGATCACAGCAGAGATGAGGAATTACAAACTACATATCCTGGGAATAAGCGAGAGCAGATGGACAGGGATGGGGAGAATAAAAACAGCTACAGGGGAAACAGTACTTTATTCTGGTAGAGAGGACGGTCAGCACAACGAAGGTGTAGCCATTATCCTTAAGAAAGGAATGGAAAGGTCTCTACTGGAATGGAAACCCATTAACAACAGACTAATAAGAGCAAGACTGAGAGGGAGATTCACCAACACCACAATTATACAATGCTATGCACCAACAAACGACAGCGATGAAGAGATCAAGGACGAGTTCTATTAACAGGTACAAAAGGAAATGGAAACTGTACCCAGGTACGATCTTATTATAGTAATGGGAGACCTAAATGCGAAAGTTGGAACACACAATAATTATTACGAAAGAGTAATGGGGAAATGCGGCAGTGGAACAGTAAATGAGAATGGGGACAAATTAATAAGCTTCTGCAGTATTAACAACCTGGTCATTGGAGGTACACTTTTTCAACTCAAAGAAGTGCACAAGTTAACATGGTAATCACCAAACGGACGAGACAAAAACCAGATAGATCACATAATGATCAATGGCAGATGGAGACATGCACTACAAGACGTGAAAGTAAAAAGAGGCGCAGATGTGGGAAGTGATCATCACCTAGTAGTAGCAAGACTGAAGGTGAAACTCAGAGCTGCTGGACCAGTTGCAGTCAAACAGAAAAGGTATAACATCACGAAACTTAAGGACCCCCTCACCAGAAAAGCGTTCGTGGTCGACGTAAAGAGACAATATCTGATTACCAAAAGCCAGGAAAGAACAGAGACCGACGAAGTCGACCAGAAATTCAACACCATCTCAACAATATACAAAGAAAGCAGCAAGTCATGCTTGGGATTCCAGGAAAGAAAGAGCCAAGACTGGATAACACCAGAAACGCTAAACACCATAGCGAAGAGAAAGGAAATGAAAAGAAAGAAAACAGAAGCTAAGTCTCCCAGGTTAAAGGCAATATATAGTGAACAGTACAGTCAGCTGGACAAGGAAGTAAAACGTCAAACCCGTGCTAACAAAAGGACATTTCTGGATGACCTTGCAAGACGGGCAGAAGAGGCAGTCCTGAGAAATGAACAAAGCACAGTTTACAAAATAACTAAAGTTATCAGTGGAAAACGAGGTGCAAACAACATAACGTTAGTAAGAGACAAGCAAGGAAACCTTATCACCACAGCACAGGGGCAGGAAACAAGATGGGCAGAGCACTTCAGAGAAACACTGAATAAGGAACCACCAGAGACTCAGCTGAATGTTCCTGAAGCTGAAAGTGACTTAGACGTAAATACAGACATTCCACGAAAAGAAGAAATTATCACAGCTATCAAAGGGCTAAAAAATGGAAAAGCGCCTGGTCACGACAATCTAAATGCTGAGCTATTCAAGACAGACCCTGAACTAGCAGCAGAACTATTAGAACCACTATTTGCACAAGTCTGGGAAACTGAGACAACACCAACAGAGTGGAGTAAAGGAATAATTGTCAAATTGCCCAAGAAGGGCGACCTTGCAGACTGCAACAACTGGAGAGGAATTACCCTCCCTCTCAGTTCCCAGCAAAATACTAGGCAGGATAATCATCCAGAGAATTTCAAAAGCAGTTGACCATAAACTGAGGAAAGAACAAGCGGGCTTCAGAAAGAACAGAAGATTTGCAGATCATATATTTGCCCTCAGGAACATTATAGAGCAGTGCTCAGAATGGCAGAGACAGCTGTACATTAACTTTGTTGATTTTGAAAAGGCTTTTGACAGCATACACAGGGACAGCCTATAGAAAATTCTGAGGGCTTATGGAATTCCCAGCCGCATTGTTTCCATTATAAAAAGCCTCTATTCTAACTTTACGTGCAGTGTTGGATCGAGTAATGTAACTTTCGAAGTGAAAACAGGAGTACGATAGGGGTGCCCCTTATCAACAACATTATTTTTGACAGTCATAGATTGGGTGATGCGCCAGACAACAGAGGGCAGTCCAAGAGGAATTAGATGGACAACGTTTTCTACACTGGAAGATTTGGAATATGCAGATGACATTGCACTACTCGCGCATTCACATCAACACATTCAAGACAAAACCGATAGACTAAATAAGTATGGCCAGCAGGTTGGCCTGAACATCAATTTGAAGAAGACAGAGGTCATGACGCTAAATGTGGGCAATCCTGAGCCAATAACAGTAAGGAACCAGAAGTTAGAACAGACAGATACATTTACTTACCTAGGAAGCATAGTAACACCTGACGGCGGAACAAGCAAGGACATTAACAACAGAATGAATAAAGCGAGAACAGCCTTTGCTGTTCTCAACAACATTAGGAAGTCTTCCCAGTACAGCACAAACACCAAATTAAGACTGTATGAGAGCTGTGTACTTTCTGTGCTTCTCTATGGAGAAGGAAATGTCAAAACTGTCCTCCTTCCACACAATCTGCCTAAGGAAAATTTTCCGAATCTTTTGGCCAAACACCATCAGCAACCAAGAACTACTTATTCGGAGTAACTAGGAGGACATGCACACCATCATAGCTGGCAGACGCTGGAGTTGGGTTGGCCACGTCCTCAGAAGAGACCCTGATACCATCACAAGAACAGCTATGCTATGGACCCCCGAGGGAAAGCGAAAGAGAGGCCGACCAAAAACAACTTGGCGGAGAACTGTGGAAGCTGAGATGCAAAGAATGAACCACAGTTGGGGCACTGTACGAAGGAAGGCTGCCGACCGAGCAAAGTGGAATCAATTTGTTGCTGCCCTACAAGACGCCACCAGGCGTGATGGCCGCTGACTGCTTTGACGGTTGGTGGCTATGGATCAAAGAAGAAGAATGTAATATTGTTTGCACCTCGTTTTCCACTGATGATTTTAGTTATTTTGTATACTGTGCTTTGTTCATTTCTCAGTGCTGCCTCTTCTGCCTGTCTTGCAAGATCATCCAGAAATGTCCTTTTGTTAGCACGGGTTTGACGTTTAACTTCCTTGTCCAGCTGACTGTACTGTTCACTATATATTGCCTTTAACCTGGGAGACTTAGCTTCTGTTTTCTTTCTTTTTCTTTCTTTTCTCTTCGCTATGGTGTTTAGCGTATCTGGTGTTATCCAGTCTTGGCTCTTTCTTTCCTGGAATCCCAAGCATGACTTGCTGCTTTCCTTGTATATTGTTGAGATGGTGTTGAATCTCTGGTCAACATCATCGGTCTCTGTTCTTTCCTGGCTTTTGATAATCTCATATCTTCTCTTTACGTCGACCATGAAAGCTTTTCTGGTGAGGGGATCCTTAAGTTTCGTGATGTTATACCTTTTCTGTTTGATTGCAACTGGTCCAGCAGCTCTGAGTTTCACCTTCAGTCTTGCTACTACTAGGTGATGATCACTTCTCACATCTGCGCCTCTTTTTACTTTCACGTCTTGTAGTGCATGTCTCCATCTGCCATTGATCATTATGTGATCTATCTGGTTTTTGTCTCGTCCGTTTGGTGATTACCATGTTAACTTGTGCACTTCTTTGAGTTGAAAAAGTGTTCCTCCAATGACCAGGTTGTTAATACTGCTTCTTCTTCTTCTTCTTTGATCCATAACCGCCAACCGTCAAAGCAGTCAGCGGCCATCACGCCTGGTGGCGTCTTGTAGGGCAGCAACAAATTGTTTCCACTTTGCTCGGTCGGCGGCCATCCTTCGTACAGTGCCCCAACTGTGGTTCATTCTTTGCATCTCAGCTTCCACAGTTCTCCGCCAAGTTGTTTTTGGTCGGCCTCTCTTTCGCTTTCCCTCGGGGGTCCATAGCATAGCTGTTCTTGCGATGGTATCAGGGTCCCTTCTGAGGACATGGCCAACCCAACTCCAGCGTCTGCCAGCTATGATGGTGTGCATGTCCTCCTGGTTACTCCGAATAAGTAGTTCTTGGTTGCTGATGGTGTTTGGCCAAAAGATTCGGAGAATTTTCCTTAGGCAGATTGTGTGGAAGGAGGACAGTTTCGACATTTCCTTCTCTGTTACTCTCCAACATTCCGCACCATAGAGAAGCACAGAAAGTACGCAGCTCTCATACAGTCTTAATTTGGTGTTTGTGCTGTACTGGGAAGACTTCCAAATGTTGTTGAGAATAGCAAAGGCTGTTCTCGCTTTATTCATTCTGTTGTTAATGTCCTTGCTTGTTCCGCCGTCAGGTGTTACTATGCTTCCTAGGTAAGTAAATGTGTCTGTCTGTTCTAACTTCTGGTTCCTTACTGTTATTGGCTCAGGATTGCCCACATTTAGTGTCATGACCTCCGTCTTCTTCAGATTGATGTTCAGGCCAACCTGCTGGCCATACTTATTCAGTCTATCAGTTTTGTCTTGAATGTGTTGGTGTGAATGCGCGAGCAGTGCAATGTCATCTGCATATTCCAAATCTTCCAGTGTAGAAAACATTGTCCATCTAATTCCTCTTGGACTGCCCTCTGTTGTCTGGCGCATCACCCAATCTATGACTGTCAAAAATAATGTTGTTGATAAGGGGCATCCCTGTCGTACTCCTGTTTTCACTTCGAAAGTTACATTACTCGATCCAACACTGCACGTAAAGTTAGAATAGAGGCTTTTTATAATGGAAACAATGCGGCTGGGAATTCCATAAGCCCTCAGAATTTTCCATAGGCTGTCCCTGTGTATGCTGTCGAAAGCCTTTTCAAAATCAACAAAGTTAATGTACAGCTGTCTCTGCCATTCTGAGCACTGCTCTATAATGTTCCTGAGGGCAAATATATGATCTGCACATCTTCTGTTCTTTCTGAAACCCGCTTGTTCTTTCCTCAGTTTATGGTCAACTGCTTTTGAAATTCTCTGGATGATTATCCTGCCTAGTATTTTGCTGGGAACTGAGAGGAGGGTAATTCCTCTCCAGTTGTTGCAGTCTGCAAGGTCGCCCTTCTTGGGCAATTTGACAATTGTTCCTTTACTCCACTCTGTTGGTGTTGTCTCAGTTTCCCAGACTTGTGCAAATAGTGGTTCTAATAGTTCTGCTGCTAGTTCAGGGTCTGTCTTGAATAGCTCAGCATTCAGATTGTCGTGACCAGGCGCTTTTCCATTTTTTAGCCCTTTGATAGCTGTGATAATTTCTTCTTTTCGTGGAATGTCTGTATTTACGTCTAAGTCACTTTCAGCCTCAGGAACATTCAGCTGAGTCTCTGGTGGTTCCTTATTCAGTGTTTCTCTGAAGTGCTCTGCCCACCTTGTTTCCTGCCCCTGTGCTGTGGTGATGAGATTTCCTTGCTTGTCTCTTACTAACGTTATGTTGTTTGCACCTCGTTTTCCACTGATAGCTTTAGTTATTTTATAAACTGTGCTTTGTTCATTTCTCAGTGCTGCCTCTTCTGCCTGTCTTGCAAGGTCATCCAGAAATGTCCTTTTGTTAGCACGGGTTTGACGTTTTACTTCCTTGTCCAGCTGACTGTACTGTTCACTATATATTGCCTTTAACCTGGGAGACTTAGCTTCTGTTTTCTTCCTTTTCATTTCCTTTCTCTTCGCTATGGTGTTTAGCGTTTCTGGTGTTATCCAGTCTTGGCTCTTTCTTTCCTGGAATCCCAAGCATGACTTGCTGCTTTCTTTATATATTGTTGAGATGGTGTTGAATTTCTGGTCCACATCGTCGGTCTCTGTTCTTTCCTGGCTTTTGGTAATCAGATATCGTCTCTTTACGTCGACCACAAACGCTTTTCTGGTGAGGGGGTCCTTAAGTTTCGTGATGTTGTATCTTTTCTGTTTGACTGCAACTGGTCCAGCAGCTCTGAGTTTCACCTTCAGTCTTGCTACTACTAGGTGATGATCACTTCCCACATCTGCGCCTCTTCTTACTTTCACGTCTTGTAGTGCATGTCTCCATCTGCCATTGATCATTATGTGATCTATCTGGTTTTTGTCTCGTCCGTTTGGTGATTCCCATGTTAACTTGTGCACTTCTTTGTGTTGAAAAAGTGTTCCTCCGATGACCAGGTTGTTAATACTGCAGAAGCTTATTAATTTGTCCCCATTCTCATTTACTGTTCCACTGCCGCATTTCCCCATTACTCTTTCGTTATAATTATTGTGTGTTCCAACTTTCGCATTTAGGTCTCCCATTACTATAATAAGATCGTACCTGGGTACAGTTTCCATTTCCTTTTGTATCTGTTGATAGAACTCGTCCTTGATCTCTTCGTCGCTGTCATTTGTTGGTGCATAACATTGTATAATTGTGGTGTTGGTGAATCTCCCTCTCAGTCTTGCTCTTATTAGTCTGTTGTTAATGGGTTTCCATTCCAGTAGAGACCTTTCCATTCCTTTCTTAAGGATAATGGCTACACCTTCGTTGTGCTGACCGTCCTCTCTACCAGAATAAAGTACTGTTTCCCCTGTAGCTGTTTTTATTCTCCCCATCCCTGTCCATCTGCTCTCGCTTATTCCCAGGATATGTAGTTTGTAATTCCTCATCTCTGCTGTAATCTGTCTCAGCTTTCCTGCCTCGTTCATAGTTCTGACATTCCAAAAACCAATTCTGGTTTCATGTTTTGCGGTCTGGGCATCCGTTTTCATGCCAGTGGCTTCCTTTCGGCTTTCACCACTGTCAGTCATACGAGCCTGAGACTCCGGATGTCCGTCCCGCATCAAAGTATTTCCATTTATTGCTGTTTCCGTAACGTGTGTGATTTTTTACACAGACAGGGGTGTCGGCCCTGTGCTAAAACCCCCAACCTGGAGGACCAGGGTACCAGCTTTTGTCTGACCCCTACCCACGCAGACCAGTCCAGCATGGTTGAACCTACCAGGAGTAAAACTCCCACTGGCATAGCTCTGGGGATTGTCAGGGTACACAAGCTGCCATACCGCTACAAGGTATAGGTACCATTGATGGCAGTAATACTGCAGAAGCTTATTAATTTGTCCCCATTCTCATTTGCTGTTCCATTGCCGCATTTCCCCATTACTCTTTCGTAATAATTATTGTGTGCTCCCACTTTCGCATTTAGGTCTCCCATTACTATAATGAGATCGTACCTGGGTGTAGTTTCCATTTCTTTTTGTACCTGTTGATAGAACTCGTCCTTGATCTCTTCATCGCTGTCATTTGTTGGTGCATAGCATTATATAATTGTGGTGTTGGTGAACCTCCCTCTCAGTCTTGCTCTTATCAGTTTGTTGTTGATGGGTTTCCATTCCAGTAAAGACCTTTCCATTCCTTTCTTCAGGATAATGGCTACACCATCGTTGTGCTGACCATCCTCTCTGAAAGAATAAAGTACTGTTTCTCCTGTAGCTGTTTTTATTCTCCCCTTACCTGTCCATCTGCTCTCGCTTATTCCCAGGATATGTATCTTGTAGTTCCTCATCTCTGCTGTGATTTGTCTCAGCTTTCCTGCCTCATTCATAGTTCTGACGTTCCAAAAACCAATTCTGGTTTCGTGTTTTGCGGTTGGGGCATCCGTTTTCATGCCAGTGGCTTCCTTTCGGCTTTCACCACTGTCAGTCATACGAGCCTGAGACTCCGGATGTCCATCCCGCAGCAAAGTTTGTCCATTTATTGTTGTTTCCGTAACGTGCAATTTTTTTTAACATAGACAGGGGTGTCAGCCCTGTGCTAAAACCCCCAACCTGGAGGACCAAAGTACCAGCTTTTGTCTGACCCCTGCCCACACAGACCAGTCCAGCTTGGTTGAACCTACCAGGAGTAAATCTCCCACTGGCATAGCTCTGGGGATTGTCAGTATACACAAGCCGCCATACCGCTACAAGGTATAGGTACCATTGATGGCAGGAATGGATGATTGCATAGAATAAAAGGATTATTGAAATGGCACATTAAAAAAACTGTTAGACCTAATGGTCTTTTATCTTTGGACATACGCTCTTATATAACCAACTAGGTTGAACAGGAAGCGCCTCGCCAAACGAGGCAAAATTTTATTTAGATTAGAGTAGATTGAAATGGCATGACAAGGTCACTAATGTGGAACTGATGACAAGATCGGTTGAACAAGAGATGAAACGAAGATGCTGGATATGGATAGGACGCACACAGAGGACACTTGCTGATAGCATTAAAATGCAGTCATTGTTCTGGAATCCCCAGGGTAAGAGATGTAGAGGAAGATTTAAAATAACAACATCTGGAAACGAGAACTGGAGACATAAATTAAAGGGATAAAGAAGACAGGTAAAAACCTTGAGTGGATGGCACAGGTCAGGAGGACTTGGCATGAGTTTGTTGAAGGCCTATGCTCCTTCAGGAGCTGAAGGGTGATGACTGAATCATAACCAGAAGACTTAACTGTGCAGCTTCTGCATTCGTCCTGAAAAGGACATTTGTTACGTTGTGTTGCCATTTACAGCAAAGCTGCGATATCTGCGCCTTTCGGCCCGACACATCCATTTTCGGCATAGAATTTTTGGGAACCAGGTTAGCCTTCCCTCTTTGATCCCTACTCTCTCAGCCAGACTGCAGTGATGTAGCCTGTTTCAACTTGGAGGTGGAGTAGGGTCTTGGTCAGCTCTGGTTCGCTGACACTGATGCAAGCAGTCAAGGTATAGGTCGCATTCTTCACTTTTGATGCGTCTAAGGTCCCTAACTGTGCAGCAGGGATGCTCAAGAGAAAAGTGGATAGACAAAGTTAAATTCTAAGGAAATATGGTATATCATCTGTAATACCATCTTTTCCTGAAGCTTTCTTGTTTTTTAGTTTTGTTATGGCAGTGCTTAGTTCTCTCACAGTGAAGGATGACTTCATGCAGGCATCTGGGTTTTGGAGCTTCAGCTTTTCTTATATTTCCTTATGTACTTCTTGACTTCGCGCATGTGGAAATGTTGTGCTTTCCTCCTTGTAGAAATCTTCCAGGATGTTCGCTGCCATCTTTCCTGTGTGTTACTTAAAGGGATAAAGAAGATATGTAAAGACCTTGAGTGGGTAGCACCACAAGACTTACTGTCAAGCAGGGATACTCAACAGAAAAGTGGTTAGACAAAGTTAATCAAATTCAGAGGAAACATGGTATGTCACTGACCAAGGCCGCACACTCCACACAAGAAAGAAAACTGCTTTTCCACACAACACTTTATGGCACTAGTGGTCAGAGTAAAGAAGTAATATAAGTAAGTAAAACAACCTCTGTATACCACCTGTAGTACAGGAAATAAAATCTGAAATGGAATTCACCTCTTTACATTGAATTTGCGAACTATGAAAAAGGCATTTTGCAGTGTAGACAGATCACTTTGGAAACTGATGCAGCGTTATGGAGTCCCCCTGAAGATCATTAAAATAATTTTTTTTAAACTTATGAAGACATAACATAACATACAGAGTTATTCATAAAGGATGCCTCTTATCTCAATTTCTCTATCTATTGGCTATAGATTGGGTTTTGAAAACATCAACCTCAGCCAACAGAAATGTAATCCAGTTGAATCTAACTAAACAACTTGATGATCTAGATTTTGCCAATGACATGGCTCTTTTGTCCCAAAACCGTAATCAGATGCAAGACAAACTTAAAATACTTGTCACAGACAATGATACCAATAGAAAAATACAAAAAGCTGAAGGATCAATCACTGCATTGGGAAATATAAGATCAAAAGAAATCAAATCCAACATAAAAATAAGAATTTTCAACTCAAATGTCAAGTCAGTCCTATTGTATGGCTCTGAAACATAGACAAAAACAAAATCAAGAACCAAAGAAAGTTACAGACTTTCATAAATTGGGGCTTGAAGAGATAATAGGATTAAAATGGAGCGACAAGGTCAACAATGTGAAGCTGAAGACAAGAACCACTGGAACAAGAGTTGAGAAAAAGATGCTGGCAATGAATAGGGCACACCTTCAGGAAACCTGCTGATAGCATTACAAGGCAGTCCTTGTTCTGGAATCCCCAGGGAAAGAGAGGCAGAGGAAGACCAAAAAACCCACGTAGAAGAGAACTGGACACAAAAGTAATAATGACGAAAGTGTGGAAAGAACTTAAGCTGATGGCACGTGACAGGAGGACTTGGCATGTATTTGTTCACAGCCTATGCTGCTCGGGGAGCAAAAGGGTATTGAAGTAATGTAAGTAAGTGTTTCCTTTTTCTACCAGCAGAACTATATCTGTAAACAACAATATAGCACAGGTCATAAAGCATTCCTCAAGCAGATGAAAAGAGGGAATGTGTCTGGTTTTTATGATGCCTTTTAGTGTTCCCAATCAAAGTACTTAACTATTCCTTACTTTATTAAGTGGATTTCCTCTCAGCCTCTCCAAGCGGGTCTTTGCAGTGATGCCAATGGCATAACAGACTCTGTAAGTTCTGCTACTGCCTGGCACTTGATCCCAGGAGTATGACCACCACTGCCGACCTAAACGGTCAAGGTTACAAGGACACTCAAACAGATCATTAACAAGCTTTTGATGTGTTGAATCAGTAATGAGGTGTAGGTTCTCCAGGTAGAAGTCTAGGCAACGACTGTCAGGGTTTACAATTTTACCAACTTGCTCCATCCATGTACCATATCGTCCTAAAAACATAAAGATGATTCTTACGGCATACTATAATATAACATTGGTGCAGATGAGTAGCATGAGTCTTTATTTGCTCTCCCTTAACAAAACTCTTGAACTAAGATTAATGTAGAGTGAACACCGATAATCCAGACTAACTGGGACAGCAGTAGGTTCGAATCTCCAGTTTAATTTTTAACTTATTAAAAAAAACTGTTCTGGAGAGTAAAAACACAAAGGTATAGTAATAAAAACACTGAGTTATACGTAACATATTTTTATTCATTGGTAACAGACCGAACAAAACTATAACCACATTGTTTTTGAACTTAGTTTCTTTGTTGCCAGATCTCTCAGTCTTATCAGCAAGCATAGCTGATTTGGATGCCATTTAATTTATTGCTCATACCAAGTAATCATAGCCTCTAGCTCTGCTAATTCCTTAGCATTCATAGGTCCATCATCATAAACAAGTTTCGATGCAAATGATAAAGTTTGTTTTACTTGTTTTCACTATTCGTTTTGTTTGACTTTCCAACCTCGTAAAAATTAACAAAGTCTCGCTTTCTCCCTTTGTAAATATGTTTAAAGTTTCAGTCTTCAATTTAATTGTTAAACATATCTGCTTCCTTTAAGAAGAAGCCATAACTGCAGTATGGCACAACAAAACTATGTGAATTCACAGAGTAAGAGAGGCATAAAAAGAATGAAAAACACACAGGAAAAGATAATTAGAGATAGAAATGATGGGAATAACAAGGACATGAAAACATGAATGGTTGGCACAGGACAGGGGGACTTGGAATTTGTTGAAGACCTACGCTCCATTGGGAGCTGAAGGGCAATAAATGAATGATTTTTAAATAACTAAAAAGGTAGAGGTGGGACAGAAACATCAGGAAGAAGAGAACCGGAAACGGAAGTGAAAATGATGAGGAAGATGTGGCAAGAACTTGAGAAGATGGCACGTGACAGGAGGACTTGGCATGTGTGTGCTCAGGGCCTAAGCTCCCTGTGGAGCTAAAGGGTACTGAATGATGTACATCCCCCAATTTTTTTTTTTTTTAAAAGACACGATATACCCAAATGTCTCACCTGTATTCCACACAATGCTGTCCATTTTAGTAGTGAGGTCTGTGTTTGTCACACCGTAATCTCTATCGTTATCAGATGTTGCAAAACCCACTGCAATAGGTCTCCACATTTCATATCTCCACTTCATTTCTCCAAATTTATATGTAACTATCGCATATGCTTCCTGTCCGTCTGTGATATACACTGCTTGGAATGTGTTGGTCTCTTTGTTCTGATGATAAAAAGGAACATTTAGAAGAATGCACAAACACTGAGAGGAAAGATGGACTGGATTTTGGCAATAGGAAAGACTGAAGGAAAAAAAGATAGAGGACAACAAAGTGAGAAGACACTGGACATTTTGAAATCGTGGCATGGAAAGAAGTCAAAAAGAGACCTGACAAACAGCATTGGAGACAGGAAGTTGCTGACAGACATGATCACCTTTGCTGACAGACATGATCACCTATGCTGGCTGTCATGGTACTTAAAGAAGATTCAGGTACAAAGATTTAAAAAAGGGTATTTCTGCTCTCCCCGGTCATGATTTGAGAAGGTTAGAGTTAACATTTTTGTTGTTTAACGAGAGCTGCTGAGCTTTTCGCAGCCAATACCAAGTTGAAGACTCCTTGTTATTATCTGCACTGTAGATCTAGGTTTTTTCCTCTGGCTTTTCTGCCATTCTGAAACGTGTTGCGCTCCAGTTTCTCCAGCTTGGCTTGCATTTAAAGGATAATCACATCTAGTCCCAAACTAGGAGGAAGAAGTGTGTGGCATACTGTGCATTCTCTGCCATTTAAGGGGTCTCTCCAAATATTCAGAGCTAAAATACTATGCTCTGGATCTGCGCTCTCCCAAGGAACCTTTAGGGTTAGGTTTTTGAACCCTGCACTTGAAAACTGGTGTTTTTTGTGTGCAAGGGATACCTTGTTCAACCCCATGTGGGTTATAATTTGGGTATATAGTGTTCATCTTTCCATATAGTGTATTACTATGTTGTTTTTTTTGTGTGACTCTTCCAGGCTGTAATTTATCTGCCATTTTGCTGTGGCAATGTTTAAAGTCTATGGTGCCTGTAATGTTTCTTCTTCCATGACATGTTGCTCTCTCTCGCTATTGACATCTTTTTTCTGCTGGGCTTTTGTTGGTTTTGGATTGGTGGTTTTTGTTTGTTTGTTTTTTATTTTTTTAAATATAATTCTTCTACTGGTATTGAATGGACTTATTGATTTTTTTTTGTGTGTGGGACCGTCAAGTCCTACACAAAGCCACTTCTCAGTTACCCATGCCTATTATGGGGTCCATAGTGAAATCCTCCTGCATGCAGGCAACCAAGTAAAAGGTGAGTTACGTCTGTGGCTCACGTGACTCCTCCAAGCTTAGTGTGCAATGCTGGGCTCTCAACATGTTTCATGACAAGGGGAATCCCTGGAATGTGTGTGGATGATTTTAAAAGTCAACGAGGGTGTAATTAGCCTCACAGACAGAGGTTGACATCCAAATGTACATACTATAGCACCATGCATTTCTGGTGGGTCATTTAATGGATGGCTCCAGGATATCACCCCTCGTGTGCCGACGGTCAAGATAATACGGGCCTAACACCATATTCCCAATATGCCTCAATGGGTGTGTAACGGGTTCCTTTACCTTTTTCCAGGATATGCCTCCATGCATAGAGTTAACATTTATGAAAGAGTACCCAAAAAATGAGGAAAAAAGAAATAAAAGTGAGGGAAGTCTAGCTAAGTGGCATGGGAAAGCCAACAATAAAACTAGAAGACATCATCATGGATCGGAAGTTGCAGAAGATGTGATCACCACTGCCATACAATTTGCATGAGAGCAAAAAATGCTTCTGCCCTGAAGATGCTTATTGGCAGAAGTAGAAAACTTTACATTCTTTATCACCCTTCAGCTCCCCATGGAGCATACGCCTTCAACAAACTTATGCCAAATCTTCCTGCCCCGTGCCTTCTGCTTAAGGTCATTTCATATCTTCTTCATTCCCTTTCCTGTCAGTCCCCAGTTCTCTTCTCCATGTGTTCTTTGGTCTTCCTCTACCTCTCTTACCTTCGGGATTCCAGAACAAGGACTGCTGGGTAATATTATCACAGATTTCCTCAATGTGTATCCTATCCATTTCCAGCATCCTCATTTCACTGGCACTTGTCTGTTCTTATCATCAATTCCACATTTGTGATGTTGTCACACCACTTCAATCCTTCAATTCTATGCAAGCATCCATTTTTGAACGTCTGCAGCTTTTATTGTGTGCATGTGTATAAACTTTACATTATGCAGTAATATATTCTTTCTAATGCCTGAGAAAAGAACACTATTATTTGTTATGACGTTGACTATGATATATGTGACACACTGTCTTTTATGCTCCACCCATGAAGTGTTGGAATACTTGCATGTATTACTGATTTCATAAGCTATGTCAGCGGGAACTTTGAGCTTTGTGCACCTGGCAAGAATAACTAAGCTAAACATGGGCTACCCAACAGTAACACTGTAATCTGCCAGGCATGCCATAAAAGGTGACCAAGGAGGGTTGGGCATAGGATGGCTGCCTCATCCTGTTGAAACTTTAAGCCACAAAAACCATACATTAAAAAATCCCGTTGATGACATTCATGCCCTTTTCTGGAATTCCCAGGGTAAGAGAAACTGAGGCAGATCACACACACAAAAAAAACAACATGGAGAAGAGAATTGGACAGGTGTGAAAGGAAGAAAGGAGGCATGGAAAGATCTAGAACAGATAGCACAGGACAAGAAGGTTGGGCATGTTTTTATTGAAGACCTTTGCTGCACTGGGAGCTGGAAGATATTGATGATGATGAAACAGATTATAAAGAACAGACCAGTTAAAAGTTGTTACAGAAACTGCAGTCAAAACACAAAGAACTGCCAATCTGGGAGACTTTTACAAGAAAAACCAAAACTATAGCAATTTCATGGGAAGACATGAAGAAGATTGTCAAAACAATAAATAGCCAGAGAGCAAAGAATGCAGCCCTATATTCCCTAGGGAATTAAAAATGATGTTGATAAAGGCCTCTGATACTTGCAGGTTTTTGCAAAATAAGAAATTAGATTTGTAGATCTGGATGTTGAAATATAGGCTATAGTTTCCCTCAGTTCATAGTGCCCCAAGAGACATGGTCCGCAACCAGATGATACGTCATGGCCTCAAAACGCAGCCTCTGCAGACCCGAGTAGAACAGTCCCAATTATGACGATTATGGCCTTGTCTGCAGAATGAGAGAAGATTGGCTACCATGACAAATATGGGAAACTAAGAGCCAGGGATCCAGACCTCCAGGATGACCCAGAGTCTGCTGAGAGGACAACATTAGACAATCTCTGAAGGACTAGATTGGAACCAGGCCAGGAGGAAGACAGCCATTAGGATAGTACAGTGCTCTCTCTGGCAAACCTCTACACCCCAGGGTAGAAGAGGAACGATTAAGTAAGTAAGTCATAGTGCCCTAAGTGGTTTCCAGGAGTTTCAGAATGGCAGAAAAGCCAGAGGAAAAGCCTAGATCTACAGTGTACATAATAACAAGGAGTCTTCAACTTGGTATTGGCCGCAAAAGAGCGAAAAGCTCAGCAGTTCTCGTTAAACAACAAAAATATTAACTCTAACCTCCTCAAATCATGACCGGTAAGAGCAGAAATACCCTTTTTTAAATCTTTGTACATGAATCTTCTTTAAGTACCATGACAGCCAGCATAGGTGATCATGTCTGTCAGCAAAGGTGATCATGTCTGTCAGCAACTTCCTGTCTCCAATGCTGTTTGTCAGGTCTCTTTTTGACTTCTTTCCATGCCACGATTTCAAAATGTCCACGAAAGAATAAGACTACCGCTCCCTTAGGCATGTCACAAGAGGTGACTAATATGAGGGACAGACAATGATATAAAAATACGACAGACAATGATATCAAAATAAGAATACAAAAAGTTGGAGGGACAGACAGTGATATCAAAATAAGAATTAAAAAGTTGGAGGGACAGACAATGATATCAAAATAACAATACAAAATGTTGGAGGGACAGACAATGATATCAAAATAAGAATAAAAAAAGTTGGAGGGACAGACAATGATATCAAAATAAGAATAAAAAAAGTTGGAGGGACAGACAATGATATCAAAATAAGAATACAAAAAGTTGGAGGGACAGACAATGATATCAAAATAAGAATACAAAAAGTTGGAGGGACAGACAATGATATCAAAATAAGAATACAAAAAGTTGGAGGGACAGACAATGATATCAAAATAACAATACAAAATGTTGGAGGGACAGACAATGATATCAAAATAAGAATAAAAAAAGTTGGAGGGACAGACAATGATATCAAAATAAGAATAAAAAAAGTTGGAGGGACAGACAATGATATCAAAATAAGAATACAAAAAGTTGGAGGGACAGACAATGATATCAAAATAAGAATACAAAAAGTTGGAGGGACAGACAATGATATCAAAATAAGAATACAAAAAGTTGGAGGGACAGACAATGATATCAAAATAAGAATACAAAAAGTTGGAGGGACAGACAATGATATCAAAATAAGAATACAAAAAGTTGGAGGGACAGACAATGATATCAAAATAACAATACAAAAAGTTGGAGGGACAGACAATGATATCAAAATAAGAATACAAAATTTGGAGGGACAGACAATGATATAAAAATAAGAATACAAAAAGTTGGAGGGACAGACAATGATATCAAAATAAGAATACAAAAAGTTGGAGGGACAGACAATGATATCAAAATAAGAATACAAAAATTTGGAGGGACAGACAATGATATCAAAATAAGAATACAAAAAGTTGGAGGGACAGACAATGATATCAAAATAAGAATACAAAAAGTTGGAGGAACAGACAATGATATCAAAATAAGAATACAAAAAGTTGGAGGGACAGACAATGATATCAAAATAAGAATACAAAAAGTTGGAGAGACAGACAATGATATCAAAATAAGAATACAAAAAGTTGGAGGGACAGACAATGACATCAAAATAAGATTTCATTGCACTGGGAAACATGGAGAACAAGAGAAATCAAGTCCAACACAAAAATAAGAATCTTCAACTCAAATGTCAAGTCAGTCCTATTGTATGGCTGAGAGACATGGAGAACAACAACCAAAAAGCTACAGACTTTTATAAACCGGTGCTTGCGTAGAATCATCATCATCAGCTGCCATCTCCACAATGAAGGTTGGCTGTAAAGGATCTCCAATGTCTTCTGTCTCTTGTCTTGGTGGTGCACTCTGATAGGCTCTTCCCTGTCCATCTCTTGATGTTATCTTCCCACTTATAGCGCTGTCTTCCCCTTGCACGTATGCCTTCACCTCTCCCTTTTATTATGGTCTTCTGCAAGGTGTTATGCCTTTTTATGTGGCCAAAGTACTTTAGCTGCCAAACTTTGATCTCCTTCATTAGTTCTCTTTTCATACCTAGATTTTCTAGGACCTCCTTATTTGTTTTCTTCTCTTTCCATGAGATACGCCCCATTGTTCTATATATCCACATTTCAAGAGCCTCAATTCTTTCTTCCAAATGCTTATACATCGTCCATGTTTCTGCCCCATACAGAAATGCAGAATATATGTAACACTTTATGATTCTCAGTTTTAATTTGTGAGATAACTGTTTTGATGTCAGTATATGTTTCATGTTGTTGAATGTAGCTTTGGCCATTCCTATTCTCTTCTTGATTTCTGTTTCACATCTGCCATCTTCTGTTATTATATGACAAAGATATACGTAGCTCTTGACTTATTCCAGGGTTTTCCCATTTACGCCTATCTTTAATGTGGGTTTATCATCTGTTTTGCTAATTATCATAGTTTTTGTTTTCTCAATATTAATGTCGAGTCCATATTCATGACTTATACTGTTCACTTGCTTCACTAGTTCTTGTAACTCCTGTTCGCTTTCAGCTAACAACACGGTATCATCTGCATATCTAAGGTTGTTTATTGACCTTCCACTGATGTTTAGTCCTGGTATTTCCTGTATCTGTTTGAAAATTTTTTCGGTGTATAAATTAAATAGGCAGGGGTACAGCACACAAACTTGTCTGACACCTCTTTTTATGTCTATGTATGGTGAATAGTTTTTGGAACGTCAGAACTATGAATGAGGCAGGAAAGCTGAGACAAATCACAGCAGAGATGAGGAACTACAAGATACATATCCTGGGAATAAGCGAGAGCAGATGGACAGGTAGTGGGAAAATAAAAACAGCTACAGGGGAGGCGGTATTTTATTCTGGCAGAGGGGATGGTCAGCGCAACGAAAGTGTGGCCATTATCCTGAAGAAAGGAATGGAAAGGTCTATGCTGGAGTGGATCAGCAACAGACTGGTAGGAGCAGGACTGGGAGGGAGGTTCACCGGCGCCGCAATTGTACAATGCTGTGCACCAGCGGACGACGGCGATGAAGGATCAAGGATGAGTTCTATCAACAGGTACAAAAAGAAATGGAAACTACACCCAGGTACGATCTCATTATAGTAATGGGAGACCTAGATGCGAAGGTGGGAGCACACAATAATTATAACGAGAGAGTAGTGGGGAAATGCGGCGGTGGAGCAGCGGATGGGAATGGGGACAAATTAGTGGGCTTCTGCGGTATTAACGGCCTGGTCATTGGGGGAACACTTTTTCCACACAAGGGGGTGCACAAGTTGACATGGGAATCTGTGACAGGGTGCCCCAATCTTGCCCTCTAAGTATGTACCCGTTTTACATACTGGGTAAAGTTTATTTTATATTTTTATCTTTTCTATTTTTCCTTTTAATAAGTATTTCTGAAGAGTCATAAAACGAGAGTACTGGTTTGGTTCACCAGAGGTAGAAATTCTCTTCGATATTTTACGGGACCCAGGTTTTTATTTGATTCGGTTTCCTTGGACTTTGTGTGACATATAATGTAGTACTCTTTCATCAGAGATCATCCAAACTGAATGCAGAACTAATCCATGATAGAAGTTCCAACAATAACTTTATTTTACTAGTCTTCCAATTTTCACAGACGATTTGATCATATAATTATAGTGTCGGTTGCAGATTACAATGTCCTACTCTATTATATTACGTTGGAAACTGGTACCAAAGAGTATTTGGTATTATTCCAGTTTCGTATGTAGCTGTTGTGTAATGCAGAATGTCATCGTCAAAACCAACTAAGAAGCTGGTGTATTTTGAACGATGGGAGAGTGGAAGACAATTAGGGAGCTAATCTCCAAAATAATTAGTTCCAAAAAACTATTCTAACAATGTTCGATCTTACACACAAATGACTGTTTGTCATTGACATATATCAAATCGAGCGAATTCATAATATATCAAATCGAGCGAATTCATAATATATCACATCGAGCGAATTCATACCATTTCTGCATCAAAGCAAGAAATACACTGTCCAATGTCAGGGGATAAAATAGCTTGAGTCTATCTGAGTCTACTTCAACATCGGTCTGTCTCAATATCACGACCATCTCGTTGCAAGGTCAGTAGCTAAAGACTCCTAAACATTAGTCTTCATAACGGATGTCCCTTAGTCCAATGAATCTATTGGCTAAAACCACTGGTTACAATTATTTGTGTACCACCAATGTATATGTCATCGATACTGCACTAGTAACGTTACCGTCACCTTGTCGTAATTTCCTATAACTGTCTTTTGTGTCTATGTTAAGTTTCTTTTGTTTTATAGGTTAATTATGAATTACGTCATCAGTCTCTGTTGTCTCTTATGTTAGATAGAATTGAGGGTATCTTTTATATAATGACGTCATCAATCCGTTCACATATGTCCCCATGCCATAAAAATGTATCTCAAGAGACATTTTCAGGTACTATCAGTCGGTCTATCTATGTAGCATCTAAATTTTAGAGTAATAATAATAACCATAAAACACTTCATATCGTGCATGTATGGGGAAAACTTAAGAGCGAATGTCTGAAAACTCGGCATTGGTTGAAGTATCACATAGAACAGGTCGTAAATGTGGCAAGGACCTCTTCATTTGGTTTAAATCCTGATGAAGGACTTGTAGAAAGACCACATAGGCATCAACTGTTCGGCTTCACAACACGATGAAGAGCCCAAGGTCTCTTAAAGCTGGATCAGTTTCAGTAAGGTCCCTGAGTGATGAGTAATAACGTAGTCGTGGAGTCAGATACCTCCCTTACAAACTAGAATCTAGTTGAATCACGATGTATGAAATTTGTCGTAGCTCCGCAAAGGTTTATGTAAAGGGGAAACGTTTCTGCCAAAATGCAAGTTACAGTTTGTCAGCTAATAATGACATGAGCTGAGATAAAAGCATGCCCTTATCCACGTGGGGTGAAACATTGCGAGGAACTTGAACTGTAGGTGTGAGATGTGAAGAAGCATCAATAATCATGTCTACATCACACGAGAGGCGTGGGGAATTCGGTTTTCTTCTACGTTTTTTAGGTTTGACATATATTTGATCTTGCGAAAATTTCGGAAGCTTGGCTACAGGGATGGAATCGGAAAATGAAGAATCGTATCTCCATTTATCTGCTAATTTTCGCGTTTCGTTCATGTCCATCAAGGTGGTATCCGAAGCTGTAGTCACTGAATCGTTTTCTGAAACTACGGGTTTGGAGCAATCGATATCGGATGGTGTTGATAGTGTAGATTGAGGAAAATCAAGATTCATACTTGTTTCATTATGTTCGATTCTTTCATCAGCAGCAATACGTTCTTGTCTTGAAATGAGACGCTGTCTAAGTTCTTGTAGGGGAACGTTATCTTCACTTGATGACGAACTTCTACAATCTTTAGCTCTTTGAATCGCATGATCCAAACGATGTGGTACAATTTCTGACTCTGAGGAAGAATGTTCTGATGTGTCCACTGCATCCGAAGAAGATGAAGAAGAAGATGGAGGTTGGGCTAACGTAGACAAACGAGTTGGTCTCTGGAACTTCGTCTCTGGTATATCAAGCAGTCGGTGATCATCAAGTCGCATCTGATTGACGTGAGCTTTTGTAGTGGAATTGCGTTCTTCGTTCCACAAGATATAATTAGTTGGAGAAGTTTGTTCCAATATTTTGTATCCGGGTAACCATCGGTTGTCAAATTTATCCGTCCTAACATGCTTCTTATAGTATACTTGGTCACCAGGCTTGAATTCTTGCAGTGTAGAGATTTTGTTACGGATCCTGGCTCGTTTAGCAAAAGCTTTTCAAACGTTTCTGTGAGCAATGACATGTGCCCTGTGTTTTTGCTGCAAAATAATCTGTATCGGACATTCACCTATATATTTCCTCTGGGGAAGCAAGATGTTATCCAAAGGAAAATTTGGTTCTCGGCCATAAAGTAAGTAAAAAGGCGAAAATCCTGTTGAGTCATTGATGTTCATTCTGATGGCTTCTAAGGCTTGATTTATGTATATATCCCAATATTGACTGTTACCTTCCGTAAGTTTTGCTAATATGTCATGTAGGGTAGAGTGCATCCTTTCAATTCTTCCATTTGATTCTGGATGATAAAATGAGGTTTTCGTGTGTTTTATATTCATTTTTCTTACTGTTGAGGCAAAAGGATCTCCTATGAACTGTTTGCCATTGTCGGTTATTATTCTCTGAGGACAGCCATTTCTCGGAATGAATTGTTGTAAGAAGATGTCTGTAATGAGAGCTGAAGTAGCATTTTCTAAAGGAAAGCTCTCTGGCCACACAGAATATTGATCCACCAGGTGTAATATGTATTTATGTCCGGACAATGTAACTGGATACGGTCCCGATATGTCTAGACTAACGACTTCCATGGGATAATGTTGATATGACATTTCCTGAATCGGTGCTCTAATCATTCTCATATTTCTGAGTTTACAAATTTTACACGTTCCTACATATTCTATGATATCTTTTATCATAGTTGGCCAATAGTATCTCTTTGTAATGACGTCGAGGGTTTTATCGCGTCCGAAGTGACCATTGTCATCGTGAAATTGTTTCAATACAGTTGGTACCAATGATGTGGGGATACATTTCTGCAGTAATCCATTTTCTCTAGGACTGACATGATATAAAATATTGTCTTCAGGTAATATCACATAGTCTCTTTTTTCTTTCGGATTGGTACGTACTTGTACTATAATCTTGGTTAATGCTTCGTCTTTCAGTTGTTCCTTCTTGAAGATTAGACTCTGTTCAAAATCTCTAGATTCATCGCCATCATCAATTCTCGAGTTCTCCGTAGGTTGTGTTTTCTGTTCTTGACTATCAGGAGGCTCAGTGTCTTGACTATGTTGGATGAAGTCAATGGCGGAGATTTTCTTTCGCATTATCATCTATTTCAGTTAAGTCTTGTTGTTTCAGATCGTCCACGTCTGTAGGTTCAGGATATGGTATTCTCGATAATAAATCTGCACATGTGTTTAGTCTACCAGGTAAATACTCGATCTTGGTATCGTAATTTTGCAAATTGATAGCCCATGTCTGAAGCTTTTTTGGTTGTTCTTGGGGTTTAGTAAGCCAATTTACTAGAGGTTGGTGATCCGTTTTTATGATAACCGACGTTCCTCTGATATAAAAGTCAAACTTCTGCAAAGCATAATGAATTGCATAAGCTTCTTTCTCTGTTGTCGTCCATTTTCGTTGAGTTCTGCTTAAAGCATGTGAAAGAAAGGCTATCGGTTTTTCTTGAAGAATATTGGCAATCACTGGTGGTTCATTTGGTGATATTTCTTGTACCAAACAAGCTCCAATTGCAGTGTCGGAAGCATCACTATAGATGATCATGGGTTTTGTGATGTCTGGATGTGCCAGAAAAGGTATTGTAATTAGTGCTGACTTTAGGTAGTCAAATGCTTTCTGACATTTTTCCTCCCACCTGAATTTTGCATATTTCCTGGTTAAATTCAGCAAAGGTTCGGCTACTTTTGAGAAATTGATTATGTGTTTTTTCGATAGTAAGCACAACATCCTATGAATCCTCTCACTTGCCTTACATTCGTTGGTGGAGGTATCTTCTGTATTGCTGCAATTTTATCGTCATCTGGTCTGATTCCATTCTGATTTACTATGAAACCTAAATATTTGATCTCTTTTTGTAGAAAGCTGCATTTACTCAATTTTAACTTCACTTTGTGTAAACGTAATCTGTCGAAGACAGTCTCTACATGTTTAAGGTGATCCTCAATGGTTCCATTGGTGTGTATTAAAAATATCGTCTATGTAAGCTGATGCAAATTTGTGTAACCCTTGTAAAACTTCATCCATCAAACTCATGTATGTGGCTGGACTTGTTTTTAACCCAAAAGGCATCACAGACCATGAAAAAGATCCCATGTGAGAACAGAACGTGCTTTTCTGTTTTGCATCCGCGGACATAGGAATAGCCCAAAATCCTGATCGAGCGTCTAATGAGGTGAACCAATTGGATTTCCCAAGCATCGCCAAAATGTCGTCTATGCGGGGTAGAGGATACGATATTGTTTTAGTAATTTTGTTCAATGCCCTATAGTCACAGCAAAATCGGTGAGTTCCGTCTTTCTTGGTGACTATTACTATGGGGGATGACCATGGTGAGCGGGATCTTTCAATAATACCAGCCGCTAACATTTCCTGGATAGCTTTCTCTACGATTTCTCTATTTTTTAGAGGAGTATGATATGGCCTCAGACTTATTGGTTCTTCCGATGTAGTATGTATTTCCATTGTGACGGTATTTGTTCTCTCCAACTCCATATCAGAGATTGCAAATACATCTTTATGTTTCTTTATGAAATTCTCCAGTCTATTCTGAAATTCTTCAGTAGTATGTAATTGTTCTAGTAAAACTTTCATCCTGTCTGGATTTTCATCATTGTTGTTTTTGAGAAGACTGTATTGATTTCTCGTCATTTGGTGCTGACAAGCTGGTTTTGAGGGATAATATGATTTGTTATAAAATTTGCCACTTCTTCTATTCGGCCAAGCAGAAACTGACTCCACAGTATAATATCTGCTTTTAGAGGAGCAATAGTTACTCTTCCTTCCATATGTCTCGTCGTTTAATATGTCTCTATCTCTTTCATCAAGGTATGGATCGAAATTCGTGCATTTCTCTCTGGTGTCTGTTTCTGAAATCTCATTCGAAATACATTTTCTGTGATACTCTCTTCTCTGGGACTGGAGGGAGGAGATGGGATAGGGACGCTTCTTATTCCCCGAAGGAAATGTGTTTGGAAAGGTTTTGGATGACGTTTGAGTAGAGAGGTTCACATAATTGTCCTTGTAACTTGATAGTTTGTGGGAGATCTCATCCTTTGGTATTTGAACTTGTCCTACAATCTTTCCTCTTGGGATAGTAAGAGTGGTTCCTGAAGAGTTAACAATCATTATAGGAAAGTCTCTGTTCTTACTCACTATTACAATGCCATCTTGTATTTCCACATGTGGATCATCCGTTTCTTCATTCTCCATCTGAGATACATAGATTGTCTGTCCTATATTTACATAAGGTGAGTTTTTTATTCGAGCCTTTGTTACAGTGATAGAACTCGGCTTCAAAGTTACTGGAGCGGCAGTTCTTATCAACGTTGCGATATGTACGTCATCTTGTAGAGGTATATAACTGCCATTTATTCTGAGCTGTTTCAAATCAAAGTATATTCTGGCATTATTCTTTCTAAGGAAGTCTCTCCCGATTATAAAATTTCTAGACAGTCCTCTCGTTATAATAAATGAGTGTTCTAGCATTTCTTCTCCCATCTTGAAATGTAGATAGGCAGTTCCTAATGCTTTCAGATCCTGTCCCGTTACTGATTTCATTCTTACTGTATGTCTTGAGAACTTCGTCATGTGTTTTATCTGATGGTACAACTTCTCTCTAATCAGACTAACCGTTGCACCAGTGTCTACGAGAGCTCTGAAGTTTTGTTTTCCTATTTTTAAAATGCAAGAACAAGGGTCTGGGATAATATTTATGTAGGCTTGATCTTCTTTTAATGTCGCTGGTTTATCAGATAGAGATCGATTCTGCAGACCATCACATCCGATCTCTGTTAATGTGAGGTCCTTCCGTTTCCCATTCTCCTTGAGGTTGGTTGGGAGTCATTTCTGTTTTGATGATGTCTTCTATTATTATTTGTCTGATAGTGATTTTGATACTGATAATTTCTATGATGTATTTCTGGTCTTGAATTGTTGTCCCCAAAATGATTTCTGGGCTGTGAATTTCTGTAATTCCCTGCTACATGTTCTTGACCTGCACAGTTAAAACAGACGGTGGTTGGTTGTTGGGGTTCTACATTGTGTATTCTGTAGTCTCTTCTGTGGTTACTCTGTAGTGCTGGACTTCTCTGATTCTGGTATGAGTTATTGAATGATCTTCTGTGATGTTCTTGATTTATGTCCCATCGATGTCTCGAATGATCAATTTCCATAGGTTGGTGCATTTGTTGATCATGTTGGGTATGTTGGTATTCATACTCTGGTAGCGGACACCTTCCAATCCGTTGTTGGAATCTTTTCTTCACATTCTCCTCATAAACAGCTAATTGTATTGAGGTAGTTATTGACTGAGGATCTTTTCTGAGTAGATGAATTTTCAGTGAATCAGAATACAGTCCGTCCACAAAAATTCCGACTAGATGTTTTTCCAGATCAGTTGATGGAATGTTACCTCCAACAAAAGCGTCTTCGGCGAGGTTTAATAGCCTATCTCCGTACATTTGAACACTTTCCTGTCGATCTTGCTTTATTCTTCTTAACATCGTCCACGCGTGCTCAGCGTCGGTAATCTCTGAGTATCTTGATACCAATATTTTCTTGAGTTCTTCAAAGGTCTCCATCGGAAATGCCTTTGCCCGCCGTCAGACAAAATCTGTGACCAGGCCCTCTGATGACAAAAAAATTATTTTCTTCTTGTCAATGTCTGAAGTTGCATCTATCAAGTAGGCGAATTTGTCTACGTCAACCATCCATTGTCGAAATCTTTTCGAATCCCCACTGAACGGTGTGATAAAGTTTTTTATATTGTTAAATTTCGCATGTTGGTCAACACGTTGAAGAGTGTCAGTCATGTTACGTAATGCCATTAGGTTTGTTTCATTTGGATCCACTGGAAGTGGTATTTGATGTGCATTCATTTCTGGTTGATTTTGCTGTAGATTCTGCATCATTAATGCCTGTTGTTGGTTATGCTGCATTTGCAAAACATCCATGTAATTATCCACGTGTGGGTTCGGTTACGTCATTTTCTAGCAGTCCACCGAATCCTGGTTTTCGCGGCTCCAATTTACCCCTCCTATGTGACAGGGCGCCCCAATCTTGCCCTCTAAGTATGTACCCGTTTTACATACTGGGTAAAGTTTATTTTATATTTTTATCTTTTCTCTTTTTCCTTCTAATAAGTATTTCTGAAGAGTCATAAAACGAGAGTACTGGTTTGGTTCACCAGAGGTAGAAATTCTCTTCGATATTTTACGGGACCCAGGTTTTTATTTGATTCGGTTTCCTTGGACTTTGTGTGACATATAATGTAGTACTCTTTCATCAGAGATCATCCAAACTGAATGCAGAACTAATCCATGATAGAAGTTCCAACAATAACTTTATTTTACTAGTCTTCCAATTTTCACAGACGATTTGATCATATAATTATAGTGTCGGTTGCAGATTACAATGTCCTACTCTATTATATTACGTTGGAAACTGGTACCAAAGAGTATTTGGTATTATTCCAGTTTCGTATGTAGCTGTTGTGTAATGCAGAATGTCATCGTCAAAACCAACTAAGAAGCTGGTGTATTTTGAACGATGGGAGAGTGGAAGACAATTAGGGAGCTAATCTCCAAAATAATAAGTTCCAAAAAAACTATTCTAACAATGTTCGATCTTACACACAAATGACTGTTTGTCATTGACATATATCAAATCGAGCGAATTCATAATATATCAAATCGAGCGAATTCATAATATATCACATCGAGCGAATTCATACCATTTCTGCATCAAAGCAAGAAATACACTGTCCAATGTCAGGGGATAAAATAGCTTGAGTCTATCTGAGTCTACTTCAACATCGGTCTGTCTCAATATCACGACCATCTCGTTGCAAGGTCAGTAGCTAAAGACTCCTAAACATTAGTCTTCATAACGGATGTCCCTTAGTCCAATGAATCTATTGGCTAAAACCACTGGTTACAATTATTTGTGTACCACCAATGTATATGTCATCGATACTGCACTAGTAACGTTACCGTCACCTTGTCGTCATTTCCTATAACTGTCTTTTGTGTCTATGTTAAGTTTCTTTTGTTTTATAGGTTAATTATGAATTACGTCATCAGTCTCTGTTGTCTCTTATGTTAGATAGAATTGAGGGTATCTTTTATATAATGACGTCATCAATCCGTTCACAAATCGCCAAACAGACGAGACAGAGACCGGGTGGATCACGTGATGATCGATGGCAGATGGGGACATGCACTGCAAGACGTGAGGGTGGGAGGAGGCGCGGATGTGGGAGGTGATCATCACCTAGTAGTGGCGAGACTGAGGGTGAAACTCACAGCTGCTGGACCAGTTGCAGTCAAACAGAAAAGATACAACATCACGAAACTGAAGGATCCCCTCGCCGGAAGGGCTTTCGTGGTCGACGTAAAGAGAAGATATGAGATTATCAAAAGCCAGGGAAGAACAGAGACCGATGATGTTGACCCGAGATTCAACACCATCTCAGCAATATACAGGGAAAGCGGCGGGTCATGCTTGGGATTCCGGGAGGGAAAGAGCCGGGACTGGATGGCACCAGATACGCTAAACACCATGGCGAAGAGAAGGGAGGTGAAGGGAGGGAAAACAGAAGCTAGGTCTCCCAGATTAAAGGCAATGTATGGTGAGCAGTACGGTCAGCTGGACAGGGAGGTTGGACGTCAGGCCCGTGCTAACGGGGGGACATTTCTGGATGACCTTGCAGGACAGGCGGAGGGGGCAGCACTGGGAAGTGAACGGAGCACAGTGTGCAGAATAGCTGGAATCATCGGTGGAAAACGGGGTGCAAACAGTGTTACATTGGTGGGAGATGTTTGGGGGGGGGGGGGGAGGGGGGTCTCATTGTGGCAGGGGAGGGACGGGAGGCAGGGTGGGCAGGGCTTTTTGGAGAGGCTCTGGATAGGGAGCCGCCGGAGACACGGTTGAATGTCCCTGAGGCTGGGAGTGATCTGGATGTTAGTGCGGACATCCCGCAGGGGGAAGGGGTCATCACAGCGGTCAAAGGGTTGGGGAATGGAGGAGCTCCTGGTCATGATGACTTAGGTGCAGAGCTGTTTGAGACGGACCCAGAGCTGGCGGCAGAACTATTGGAGCCACTGTTTGCGTGCGCGGGTCTGGAGGGCAGGGACAACGCCAACAGAGTGGAGAAAAGGAATGGTTGTCGGGGGGGGGGGGGGGGGGATCTTGCGGACTGCAATGGTTGGAGAGGAGTGACTCTTCTCTCGGTTCCCAGCGAAATACTGGGCAGGATAGTTATACAGGGAATCTCAGGGGCAGTGGACCAAGGGCTGAGGAGAGGGCAGGCAGGATTTAGAGGGAACAGAGGATGTGTGGATCATGTATTTACCCTCGGGAACATTGTAGAGCAGTGCTCGGGGTGGCAGGGACAGCTGTACATTAATTTCGTTGATTTTGGAAAGGCTTTTGACAGTATACGTGGGGACAGTTTGTGGAGGGTACTGGGGGATTGTGGAGTTCCAGGCTGCGTGGTGTCAGTTGTAGAGGGCCTTTGTGCCAGCTTTGCGTGCGGCGTTGGGCGGAGCAGCCTGGCCTTTGGGGTGAGGACGGGAGTGCGACGGGGATGCCCCTTGTCGGCCGCTCTATTTTTAACAGTCGTGGACTGGGTGGTGCGCTGGACGGTGGAGGGCAGTCCGGGAGGAGTGGGATAGGCTGTGTTTTCTGCTTTGGAGGATCTGGGGTGCAGATGACATTGTACTGCTGGCGCATTCGCGTCGACACATCTGGGAGAAAGCGGATGGACTTAGTGGGTATGGCCGGCGGGTGGGCTTGGGCATCAGCCTGGGGAAGACAGGGGTCATGGCGCTCGGTGTGAGCGGCCCTGGGCCCATGTCGGTAGGGAATCGGCAGTTGGGGCGGACAGATGCCTTCACATGCCTGGTGGCACCAGACGGCGGAGCGGGCAGAAACGTCAACAACAGAGTGAGCGGGACAAATGCGGCCTTTTTAAGTCTGGACGACATCTGGGGGTCCTCTCGGTGCAGCACGGGCACAGAATTGAGATTGTGTCGGAGCTGTGTGCTTTCTGTGCTTCTCTGTGGCGCGGGGGGCTGGAGAGTTGCAGAGAGGGAAATGTCGAGATTGTCCTCTTTTCACATAACATGCCTAGGAGAAGTTCTCCGAGTCTTTTGGCCGAATGTCATCACCAACCAAGATCTGCTTACTCGGAGCAAGCAAGAGGACATGCACACCATCATAGCTGGCAGACGCTGGAGCTGGGTTGGCCATGTCCTCAGAAGAGACCCCGATGCCATCACAAGAACAGCTATGCTATGGACCCCTGAAGGAAAACAAAAGAGAGGCCGACCAAAAACAATTTGGCGGAGGACTGTGGAGGCTGAGATGCAAAGAATGAACCAGAGTTGGGGCACTGTACGAAGGATGGCCGCCGACCGAGCAAAGTGGAATCAATTTGTTGTTGCCCTACAAGACGCCACCAGGCGCAATGGCCACTGACTGCTTTGACGGTCGGCGGCTAAGGATCAAAGAAAAGAAATGGTGAATAATTCCATCCAGATCTTAATGTGGCAGTTTGCTCCCAATAAAGGTTACTGAGTATTCTTATATCTTTTCCATCAATACCTATGTCTTCGAGGCATTCAATTATTTTCTCATGATGGACTCTGTCAAAAGCCTTCTTATAGTCAATGAAGCACATGTACATACTTTTTTGGACCTCTGTATATTTTTCTGCTAATATTCTTAGGCAAAATATTGCCTCTCTTGTTCCACTGTTCCGTCTAAAACCAAACTGTTCTTCTTGGATTTCACTGTCTACTTTCCTTTTTATTCTTTCCTGTATGATTTTGAGCAGTATCTTAATTGCATGACTCATCAGGCTGATTGTTCTGAAGTCTGAACATTCTGTTGCTTTAGGTTTTTTGGGCAATGTTATAAAAACTGATGTCTTCATGTCATGTGGTATATATCCTGTATTGTATATATTGTTGCATAGATCAGTGATTGTATCTATACCAAAACTCTTTAGGGCTTCTATCATTTCAATTTTTATGTTATCCGTGCCTGCTGATTTTCCTTTTTGTATCATATGTATGGCATTCTCTACTTCTGATCTGAGAATGTTTGGGCCTTCATTAGAATCTGGTGATGGTTTTTTACCTCTGTTGTTCTCAAATAGTTCTTTTACGTATTCTGCCCTTCTGTTTGATGTCTTTCTCATCAAGTAATATTACACCATTTTTGTTCTTGATACAGCTTCCTCCTTGTGCAAACCGTGACCTATTTGATAATTTCTTTATTTCTTCATGCATATCTCTTGTCATGTGCTTTGCTTCCAATTCTTCTATTTCCTTGCATTTTGTTTCTATCCACCGTTCTTTTGCTTGTCTACACATAGTACGTATGTCATTGTCTATTGTTTTATATTCTGGAGTGTTTTTTGCTTTCTTTCTTTCTGCCATTTTACTCAAGATGTCATCTGTCATCCAAATTTGATTTTTCTTAGACTCCTTTTTAGGTAAATTTGCATTTGCTGATTGTATGCTTGTTTTTAAGCATTCCCATTTTGTGGTTACCTTTTCTTCTGGGTTTTCTCTTCTATACTGCTCCATGCTTTCTGTCAGTAACTGTTCATATTTATTTCTGACGTTGATTAGATATTTTTGTTTTATATCTGGTTGTTTCAGTGCTGATATTTCTATCTGGGGTTCCTCCTGTCTTCTGTTCTTTTCAGCTTTATATTTACTTTGATGACGACTGAATTGTGATCTGAATTTATGTAGGCGCCAGGATGTGTCTTTGCACTTGTGATACTGTTCTTAAATCGATGTTTTATCATGATATAGTCAATTTGATTTCTTGTTACATCTCCTGGGCTTTTCCACGTGTATAATTTCCTTGGGTGGTGTTCAAAAAAGGTGTTACATATGACCAGCTGGTTTTCTTCACAGAACTGGATAAGTCTGTCTCCTCTATCATTTCTTGTCCCTAATCCATACTGTCCTGCTATTTTCTTGTATTTTCCTTTTCTTACTTGTGCATTCATATCACCCATTACTATCAACACATCTGTAGATTTGACTGGTTTAAGTGTGTGTTGTAGCTCTTCATAGTATTCTTCTATTTCTTCCTCGCTGTGATCTTTAGTTGGTGCATAAGTTTGTAAGATGGATATGTCGAATGGCTTTGCTCTCATCTTTAGTAACATCATTCTGTCATTGTGTGTCCAGTATCCACATACATATTTTTCTAACTCCTTCTTTATCAACATTCCTACCCCTCTTTCATGTTTTTCTCCTCCTGAGTGTATAAGCGTGTATTGGTCTCTTTTTATGTAGCCTGTATCCAATAGTCTTGCCTCTGCAACTCCCAGTATATCGAGTTTCATGTCTGTTGCCTCTAATATTAAATTGTCAAGTTTTCCTTCTCCGTTTAGAGTTCTAACATTCCATGTTCCTATTTTTAGGCTCCTACAGGGAAAGAGAGGCAGAGGTAGACCAAAAAAACACATGGAGAAGAGAACTGGATACAGAGGTGAAAATGATGAGGAAAACATGGAAAGAACTTGAGAGGATGGCACAGGACAGGAAGACTTGGCGTGTGTTTGTTGAAGGCCTATGCTCCTCAGGGAGCTAAAGGGTATTGATTGAATATGAGGTCATGCATGGGACTGGCAACCTCATCATGCAAAAGAAACTGGTAACGGAAACCAGTGCTGCAAGAGCACATGAACACTTCGGTGCAGACTTCATGAGAGAGGGCTGACGGCAATGCTGTGGACTCATGCCACGAAGGGAGCAAAATGGACAAATGATGAATTATAATGATGTGGGTGGACATAACTGTAGTAGTGGTGGTTATGATGGTTATGAAAATGTTGATATGTGAATCTCATTTCCAATAACCCACTTCACCTGCTGGACACAGTAGTCTTCATACAGATGAGAATAATACGCCTGCCACCACCAGGAATTCACGTAGTCCTTGTAGTATTCACACAGCCAAGTATACCAGCAATAAGGTTCTACTTTGTTCCATGTTGCAACAAGAACAGCCATGGCCTTGAAATGTTTCACGCCATAGAACTCCTTCACCTGTTTAATTACAACTGGGAATGGGCTATTTTAGAACATAAGAATGCATAGAGGCATATCTGGAGTCATCCTTATATGATCACCAGCTATGCACAATGCTACAATTCATGTACATGGAAGTGAATTTACAGAATATTTAAAGTAAAAAACAAAGCAGTGTCAGTTTTATGCACACAAATGGCTCAGCACCAAAGGTAACAAGATGGAGGTGGAGGGGTTGTTATGAGTTTAAGTAACTGTACGTATACTTCTTCTTCTTCCTTGTTTGTCCTGAAAAGGACGTTGGTTGCGTTGTGTCTGTTTACTACGAAGCTGCTATATTTGCGCCTTTCAGCCGACACATCCGAACTTCAGCACATTTTTTGGGACCGGTTAGCCTTCCCTCTTTGATCCCTACTCTCTCAGCCAGGCTGCAGTGATGCAGCCTGTTTCCAGGACCACCACTTGGAGGTGGAGTAGGGTCTTGGTCAGCTATGGTTCGCTGACCCTGACGCAAGCAGTCAAGCTATGGGTCGCTGACTGCATTTATCACTGTTGCTGCGTCTTTGGTCCCACTGTACACATACAAAAAAGCTTTCAGTGACAACACAAAAATTCTCAAGTAACTTTAGAGCAGAGGCAAAGACCTGAAAACTGCAGCAGATAATCCACCGACAGTAGGAATCATAGAGAGACAAGTAGTCTTCTTCACAGATGACCTGTCAGTAATTGCAACGCTGAAGATCCAGAATAACCTAGACCTGGATGACATAAGACTAGTACTCCACAAACTATGTCAGCTATTCAAAAGATTTGTGATACTGTGGATTCCATCTCATTGCAACATACCCAGAAATGGCTGACAGATTGGCAAAGGAAGGTGGAAAGCTACCTCATCTTGATGCAAGCATAACTTACGAAGAAGCCAAGAGTTTCATCAGAAGCAGAAACAATTGGGCAGCAGTGCATCAAGCCTACCTGAAAAATTATGCATATTATCAGCTCAGAGAAGTAAGTATGTAGTAATCTTAAGACTCCGCACAGGCCGCAAGAGATTGGTATACTATCAATTCAACAAGCTAAAGATAGAAACTACTGATAGATGTAACTGTAGCACTGATAAAGTTACTACTGAACATCTGCCGCAAATGTGCCTAACTTTCTGCGTCACCAGCACACTCCTATATGGCAGCGAGACCTGGACAATCTATGCTAAGCAAAAAAGAA
>JAMPIV010022265.1:0-75000 GCA_024509875.1 Oreohelix idahoensis | reverse complement strand
CCCCCCACAACCCCCATAACCCCCCCCCACCCACCCCCCCCCCCCCCCCCCCCCCCACCCCCCCAACCAACCCCCAACAAAACCCCCCCCCCCCCCCCCCCCCCCCCACCCCCCCCCCCCCCCCCCCCCCCCAACCCCACTAACCCCCCCCCCCCCCCAACACCCAATCAAAAAAATACATCAATATCCACCCCCCCCTAACCCCTTACCTACCCCCCCACATTTCAATATTTCTTAACCTACCATTAATTTTCCCCCCCCTTTTTCCAACCCCCCTTCCCCCCCCCCACCCCCCCCATCCCAAATCCCCCCCCCCCAAACAAATTCAACACCCCCCCCCCCCCCCTCTAACCCCAAAAATAATTAAAAAAACATCCCATCCACCACACCCACCCCCACAAAAACCCCCCCCCCCCCCCCCCCCCCCCCAAACCCCCCATCTTCAAATCATCCCCCCCCCCCCCCCCCCCCCCCCCCCCCCACCCCCCCCCCCCCCCCACCCCACCACAAAATCCAATAAACACCCCCCATCAAAACCCCCCAACAATAAAAATTTATCCCCCTAACCCCCAAAAACCAACCACCCCTCACAACAATCAATCCCCCCATACCCACCCATACCCACAACCCCCCCACAAACACTTCCAATCCCCAAAACTCCCAACCATCACCCATAAAAAAATAAATAACCTTACCACATACCCCCCACCCCACCCACTGGCCCCCCCCAACCCCCCACCCCCCCCCTTAAGAGGCAAAAACCCCCCAAATACCAATACCACCAAACTCCCAAACCCCCACCCCCCAACCCCCCCCAAACTCAAACCCCCCCCCCCCCCCAACCCCCCCCCCCCAACTTCAAACCCCAAAACTAACCAATTAAACCAAACCCCCCCAATCCCACATACCCAAAAACCTTTTTCCCCAATTACCCACCTTAAAAAAACCACATAACCCACCCCCTTTTAATTTTTAAAAAACAAACTAAACCCCCCCACCCCCTATAAAACCAAAAAAAACCACCCAAATCTATCCACCAACCCCAACTATACAAAAAAAATTTCCAAAATCCTAACACACAAAAAAACTTAAACCCCCCCCCCAAATATACCACCCACAAACCCCCCACCAAAAAACCCCAAACAATAATAACCCCCCCCAACTCACCCCCAAAATTTTTTTTTTACAAGTTCATTCAATAAATAAAACCCCCACCCTCCCCAAACTACAAAATGCAATTCAATAAACAAAAAACAATACCACCCACCCATTTCCCCATTAAATACAACATTTGTGCCTTACCCCAAATTATTTACAAACCCCAAAAAACCACCACCCCCAAAAATTTTCACCCCCACACACCCCATTACATCTTAAATTCAAATAAAAACAAACAATTAAATACCCACTGATCATAAAAATTTTACCATTTTCTAAAATTATCTTAAAAAACACACTAACCAAAACCCATCTCCTTCACACCCCCAACAAAAAAAACACATCAAAAAATTTCTATGTATTTAAAAACCCCCACCTAAAAACCCACCACTCCCTAAAAAACAAAACCACCTACAACACATTAAAACCCATAAATCAACCATCTAAACATACCCATTTTCCAAACAATTAAAAACACAACACACTCACCCCCCCCCCACCCCCCCACTAATCCCCCAAAACTCCCCCCCTTAGGCAAATTTATAAATCCACCAATTTTAACAAAAACATCCCTAATACAACATTTTTAAAATAAAACCCCAAAAACTACCCAAAACCAAATATAAAATGATAACAAACAAACATAAAAAACAAAAAACAACCAAAAATAACTCCCCTTTACAATTATAAAAAAATATAGAACGGGGGGAACCCGTAAATAAACAATCTAAAAAATCTACACCCATACACATCAAAAACTTAAAAAAAATAAGGCATACATACTAAGCCAGCAAATCTTATCAAAATTTCCCTTTTTTTCTATAAATACAAATTACCCCTAAAAAATCCCAACCATCCTAAAAAACTAAAGTCTAAAAATTTCAAAGCACCACACAAAAAAACAATCTACAAATAAAACATCTATTAATAAAATAACCAAACCAAACAAACTATAAAAAATCCCAATTTAACAAATCAAACCCACAATCTAAAACAAACAACCCTAAAAAAAACAAATTCAAATACTAACTCAACCCCATAAATCCACCATGCTCCTATTAAAACCAATCCATAGATTTAACTACATATATATTCAAATATTTAAATCTACCAAACCTTATGCCCCCATTGCCTAATCTTCATAATATACCCTCTCACAACCGATTATGCCGTGACCCCCCTTCAAGCACCAAAGCACATTCCACATAACAAAAGTCCAATCCACAGTCCCATTAACCCATCCTACAAATTCTCATATAAACACCATTCTCCTCATACCCCTTAAAACAAACCTTACCAAAACATAGTATCTTCCCCACTAAAACAATCCACCACCCTTAACCTTCATTGATTATTAACTAAAATCTACCTTTCCCAAAATAACCCCTTCTATTCTACGTACCTAATATTCTTTTTTATCTTTTTTTATCCGGATAAAGTACCCACGAACTAAAAAAAAATACCCTATAATCAAAAACAACACAAACCCCTCATTTACCACTATTAAAAAAACCCGCCAAACCTTTTAAATATACAGCAATAGACAGCATTTTCACATACACAAATGAATGAATGGTCCTGATCATTTATTCCTTTTGGTGTTGGGGGGTTTCGGGATTATCTCCAAGAGATTAATACAAAGAAGAATCGCTATTTTAAGTAAACAATCCTCTAACGTCACAAAATGAATGCACGCAACAAGTATTATTGTATGAATAATTTGTTAGAATTTAACCTCAGACGAGAAAAGTAACAAGTATAAGGGATTAAATTAAGAATTAAATACGTTAGAAAGAAGATAAATGATGGATATTAGAAGTAGCTAACTACATGATTAAAGAAACGTAAGCTTTGGGGGAGCGTAAATTTGGCCCATGTGCAAAATTAACCCACGGCAAGCAGGACCTATCATTAAGGGTCAGACCTATGGTCTCTGGCAGCGAAGTCCCTATGCTTCAGCTGGACCGTGGTTTATTTATCATACAGCCGAGAGCATCGCTATTATAGTCTCTAGCAACGGCAGGTGGTCGTGAGACTGGTTTCAATTGCGTACAGCCGGAAATCAAGGCTGGTTTTTTTTCCTCTAACTCCGGAGCGGGTTAAAAGAGGGAAGCTATTCAGCAGCAGAGAAGTTTTGTCGACAGTTTATCAAGCACCTGAGGCTTGATACCTGAACAGCATCGTCATCACCAAATTCAGGAACAGGTGACAGGGTTACCATACCTCGGTCCTGAAAGTAACGAGAGAAGAGCGTAACGGAGACGTCGCATCATCAGTCGTCGAATGTTAGAGAGACACTGAGACCAAGAGAGAGAGAGAGAGAGATAGAGAGAGAGAGAGAAGGAGGGAGAAAATAGACAGGACCAGTAGGGTCTGTTCAGTGTCCACTCGAAGGATAGACACTGAGCCTTTGGGTTACTCCAAGTCTATTATTTTAGCATCGCCAGTGGTGTTAGTTAGCGGCGCATATCGCCTACCTAGATGGAAGCTGTGTAGATATTTTCGTTGAGGAAGAATCAACCGGACTGAGACAGTAGAATCTTATTTGTATTAGAGAGTGGAGGCTAAAGTGGACAGCCCCACAATAGTAGAGTTATTTAGTCACTAATCATTTTATTGTTCCTCAGCAGGGTGACAGAGTGAATGTGATTTGGGTTTTTTTTTTTTTTCTAGTGTCTATCTAATCTAATTGGTACATTGTTTTCAGGCCGTGCAACAGTGCACGCTATCGACTGACTTGATGACGTATGATGCCATTTTATGTTTTTCTTGTATGTAAATAAATATATACATATATTATTTACTGGATCAGCTTCTATTCTATACTATACCTACATGTGGTCTGTATAGTGGTGTCTGTGGTCGTTTTTATACATCTTATCTCCTTGTATTTAAAGGAAGTCAGAGGGTGAGATTATAGCCAGTTTGAAGTCACGAAGCGGCAAGGGCGAGTCAAAACCTGGTTCTATCCCTTGAGCCAATAGTCTCATCTGTCCACAGGCATGTCATTTTTCATCTGAATTCTATCTTCTCAGACTTTCTCATACTAGGGTCTTGCTTTCATTCAGGCAAACTCTATAAACTTAAAACCACTTCGTGACAGAGACCTATTCTTTCTTTGTCTCATGAGACCTATTCTTTCTTTGTCTCATGAGACCTATTCTTTCTTTGTCTCATTAGAAACCTATTCTTTCTTTGTGTCATAAGAAACCTTTTCTTTCTTTGTCTCATGAGACCTATTATTTCTTTGTCTCATAAGAGACCTATTCTTTCTTTGTCTCATAACAGACCTTGCTTTCTCATAACAGACTTACTCTTTTTTTGTCTCATAAGAGACCCCATGTAAAGACAGAAGAACCTTACTGTGCAGAATGTCTACAAGACAATAAAATAGAGCAGGGGTCGGCAAACTTTTAGTAGTGTCGTGCCGAAGTAATGATGCAAAGTCACTCAGCGTGCCAACCTAAAACCACCATATTTTTATATACAACAATTATTGAAACAATTTAAAAATGATCTTGTATTAACATGTTTCCGATACATTAAATAACTATTCTGTTCTTTGTAAAGGTACTTGTATGTGCTAGTGGTTTCAAAATTGTCAATATCTCTGCAAACTCTCCTTTGAGCGCTTCAACGTACTAATTTTGACGCAAATCCTTTCCAGTGTTTAAAAGATCAAGTACTGTTTGACGCTGCCCTTGTAAACGCAAGTTTAATTCATTCAGATTTGTAGTTATGTCAGCCAGAAACATCAGCTTGCACAGCCAGGCCTCTTCATTCAATTCCGGGAAATGTTCTTTTTCATCAAGAAACACCTTGATTGCTTCTAGACATGATACAAATCTGTTCAAAACATTACCTCGACTAAGCCAACGAACATTGCTGTACAGCGGGAGGTCCGCATATGCGCTCTCCATTTCTTGTAGAAGAGACTTGAATTGCCTGTGGGTCAATGAAGAGCGAGAAACTATGAAGTTAAATATCTTGACAAGTTTCCGTTACAGAGTTCACGGATAGTGACGAAATCTTCGCACACAAACTCTCCTGGTGTATAATGCAATGGAAGCTCAATACTTGACGTCCAATACGATCCTCAAGAAGTTTAACAAATCCTTTGATCTTTCCGACAAATGCAGGGGCGGCATCAGTAGTAACACAAAATATTTTATTCATTTTAATGTTCTGATTTTCGAAATAGCTTACAAATGCAGTTATAATGTCCTCTCCCTTGGCTGTACCATCAAAAGGTATCAAGCAGCACAGTTCTTCATAAATACGGTCGTTGTCACAATATCGCGCAACTATAGCTAGGCGCGCCACGTCATTCACATCGACACTTTCGTCAAGAGCGATACTAAATACAACAGCTTGTTGTAACCCGGTTGTTTGTTTTACCGTTACATTTTCAGCCATATCAGTTATGCGCCTCTCGATTGATCTCGCAGAAGCCGGTATTTCTCAAATCCAAGACAGTATTGTTTCTTTATTTGGTATATCACTAAACAAAATTTCAGCACTGCTCAAAAAAGTTTCCTTGATGTATTATCCATCTGTGAAAGGTTTGCCCTTCGAAGCTACACACTGTGCAATTTTGTAACTACATTCGGTAGTTTTAATTTTGGTTCCAAGTACTTGACTAAAATTACTACTTTGTTTTTTGTAGCCAGAAACAGCCATTTTTATGGCTTCACTTTTCTCCTCAGAGTTTTTAAACATGGACTGATGTTTGGTTTGATAGTGTCTTTGTACACTTGACGTACGGCACACGACACTTACATAACATAAAGCACAAACAGCACGATCCCTTTGTTGTATGAATCCATATTCGTTTGTCCAAAAGTCTTGAAACGAGCGTATATAAAGTTTTTGTATTTTTTGAGTCATTTTAACGGCACCGTATCACTTAATAACAACACCAACTTTTGTGCTGCGGTCAACGGACTGTACGGGCATGAGTATGCGACAGCCGAGAGAACTGTAGAGGTGGTGGTGGTCAGGAGAGAGGGGAAGGATAGGACGGAAATATAACTTCGTCGAGGTCAGTCATTGTTGCTTCAAACTCACACTGGGAGTCAAAAACTGCGAGCAAAAACGAAATAAATACGCTCGTCGAGGCGCTAGCCAGACACTATTGCGTAATTATGATATTACGTCTGGGCTTGCCCGTCAAAATTCGCTTGGGATTCTTTTCAAGAATCTCACCCTGCAAACTACGGTAGCAGGTAGACGCCAGACTAGCGGGCGCCGCAAAGTATAACCACTCCCCTTGAAATTCGTTGAAGAATGTTTGTTCTCGGAAACGGTCCGTAAAAACGAAGACTTACGTGCAGTATAGTATGATCAGGCCTTTAGTTTGCATCAGATCGCACATTCTTACCTCCAATGTCTAAAAACTTTCGTTTTGAAGGGTTGTAAAAACAGGTATAGCTTTAAAAGAATTATATGCTTCTATTTAATTAAAAATTCAATTTTTTTAAAAATGAGATCATATACTGTACAGTATTTTAATTCACTCAGCGTGCCATTGAAAATCGTTCCACGTGCCACGCTTGGCACGCGTGCCGTAGTTTGCCGACCCCTGAAATAGAGCATTTCCTAATAAAATGTATGAAGTATGAACAACAGAGAATGCCAATATTAGATTATTTACCGGCATGCAATTCAGCCATAATTGTAGAACATGTGTTGAGAAATCAACATAAACGAAGATAAAAAATCTTCAACTCAAATGTCAATCAGTCTTATTATGTGTCTGAAACATGGAGAAGAACAAAAACAACAATCAAAAAGCTGCAGACTTTCATAAATGGGTGCTTGCGTAGATGAGAAGGATTGAAATGGTATGACAAGGTCACCAATATGGAACTGATGACAAGAACCAGTGGAACAAGAGATTAGAAGAAGACACAGGCTATGGATAGGAAACACGCCGAAGAAACCTGTTGACAGCATTACAAGGCAATCCTTCATGCTTTTTTATCGCTGAATTTAACCAGTTAAATCACTTCCTTATTTCATTTTTTATTCCTTTTTTTGTTTTTGCTGGAAGTTGATTAAGGATCAAGAATTCTTAATTAAATAAATGTTTGGGGACCCCTGGTCTACACTGTCAAATGCCTTTTCATAGTCCCCTAATCCAATGTAAAGAGGTGAGTTACAATCTTGACTTTGTTCCACTATTATTCTCAATTTTGCATCTGATCTGTACAGGATCTGTTTAGCATGAAACCTGATTGTTCATCTCTCAGTTGTGTATCTCTGGACTCTTTTAATCTCTCAAGAATGATCTTGTTTAACACTTTAGCAGGTAATGACAGTACATTATTCCTCTGTAATTTGTGCATTCTTTTACATGTCTCTTCATAGCCAAATTTACCAGATATGCTTCCTACCATTCTGCTAGTATTTTTTCTCTCTCCCAGACTCTCCCAAGTAATTTGTATAATATCTCTGTAGAGATGTTTATCAGCTATGATGGCCTCTGCTGGAATGCCATCCTGACCAGCCACATTCCCACCTTTTAGAAGCTACATGGCTTTCTTTATTTCTTCTTTTATTGGTTTTCACAGTTGACTAGTAACTCCTTTTCTGCTGGCTGGATGCATGAGGGATTTTGTGAAGCTGAACAACTGAGTTCATCAAAATGCTCTGTCCACCTCTTCATTTGCTTTTGTATACTACAAGGCAATTTTTCATTCTTGTCTTTGATGAGGCCATTTGATTGCTTGCATTTCTTTGTGCTGTTGTACAGGTCTCTCATATTTCCTTTGGCTTCTTCTCTTGCCAAGTTCTCAATATATTTCCTTTTGTGTCTTTTGCTGTTTCTTCTTACATCTTTGCTCACTTCTATGTACAATTCTTGAGCCTTGGACTCGGGGCTTCTGGTTTTGCTGCAATTTAAATCTGCTTTCTTGTTTCTGTCCTTTATCTTATTGATGGTTTCTGCTGTTATCCATGCCTTGTGATGGTGTTTTCTTTTCCCCAATACGTCTTCATAAGTCCCATTCCATGTATTTTTTATCTGTTTCCATGTTCTTCTGTAGTCGCTAAATCTTCCAACTACTGGATACTGTGACCATATCTTTGTCTTTTGTTTCTTGATTTCTTAGACATCATACATTAAACTCTATGTCTATGGCTATTTACTGTTGTATATCTCATCATTTTCATTTTGGCTAATGGAAGATCGTGACCTGATGCTACATCTGTTCTTCTACATAATTTTACGTCACGCAATGATTATCTAAACTTCTTGTTTTTGCAGACATAATCACTCTGATTTTATGTTCTATGGTCTGGTGATATCCATGTTGCTTTATGTATTCTTTTATGTGGAAACATGCTTCCTCCCATTGTCAGTTGATTTGAAGCACAGAAGAATGTGAAGTTTCCCACGTTTGTTCAATTCTTAGCCCGTTTTCCCATGATTTATTAAAAGTCTGTGTTGTCTGTACCTATCTTAACATGTAGCTCACCCATCAAATTGTGATGTTTATTCTTCTAATTTATCCATGTGATGTGTTCTTTCTGTTGCATGTCCTGATGACGGCGCTAATTCTCATGTGGTTATTTCATTTCTTTCCATTCCAACTTCACTGGATCTTTATAGTCAAATGTATCATGACTCATGGCCAATGTTCACTGCACCATTAAAAAGGCTCTGTCCTTTTTAATGGTTGTTTAATTTAGTGTCCACGGTGCAATGTATGCATTTTCCATATTTTCCCGAAAAGCCAGCAGGACTTTTCATTTTTCATTACAGACGTTTCACTTTTAGACAATTAATAAAATGGGGATCAGTCACGTTTATAATCTTATTTATAGTAACATTTACATTAGATATGGCGCTCTCTCTAGCAATCCTCTACACCCCAGGGTTGAAGAAGAACAACTAAGTACTTATACTTACATATGCGACCGAAAATTTGTCAGATCCAAAAGGGACACCACCAGTAAAGTAAATGGGCTGACTTTTTAAGCCATACCCCCAGTAGTAGTCATTGTCTGCATTTTGTTGTATGACGAAGTCGCCAGCATCATCTCCCCAGAGGTAGAGTTCTGTGAGATTTAGAACAATGTCACGTCTGTCAGCCAAAGTTGTAGCTAGGCATAAATCAACATTTCCTTTTATCACTCCTTATGGAGCATACAGCCATCACTGCGGCTGGTCCCCTTGCAGGAAATCTGCATCATGTCAGTCACGTGCTTTTGTAGCGGTAGTTTCCTGTAGCGATTTCTTTTACATGATGAGGTTGCTAACCCTCATGTACAACCTCATTTTAGTTGCCTCTCACGACATACCTGAGGGAGCAGAAGTGATATTCTTTCTTTGCTTTTTTCAGACACACTCCACCCCCGCAATTACACTTTTTCTTCTTCTTCTTCCGTCCTTAGCCAACGACCGTCAAAGCAGTCAGTGGCCATTACGCCTAGTGGCGTCTTAAGGGCAACAACGAATAGATTTTCTTAGCCGTTGTTCCCATCACGCCTAATGGCGTCTTTAGGGCAACGACAAATCAATCCGTTTGTTGTTGTTTCCGTAATCAAAGTGACTGGCAAACGGGTGATCAGCCTGAACAATTACACTTGGTCAGATATTAATAACATATTATAAAAAACCAGTTTTTATCAATACATTATATGAATATGAGAAAGGGGGAAGACTGCAATAATACTGAACATGATCAATGACATCCTATGAAAAAAGATCATGAACAAATCAATGGGGGGGGGGGGGGGGGGGGGCCTTGTGTGTTGATGACAGCAGATGATTAGTGGATTGTGTGTATTCCTAGATACCCCCTGGACTTTTCCACCCTTCACTTCCTTGTTAACAACATGGCAGTTGCGAGACTTTATTTTTTTTTTTTAAATTTATAAGTTTATTTTTTGGAAGAGGGAGAGCAGTTACCAATGTATTCACACAATTTTGCATTTTTGGTTTGTACTTATTTGGGGTGACTAATATGAGGTTGAGCTTCCTCATAAGGTAAACTGATTGCTACATAAACCACCACTGACAGAGCATACGATTGCTTTGTGCAGGCTTCCTGCAAGGGGGCTAGCTGCAGTGAAGGCCCCATGCTCTATACAGGGAGCGAAAAGGAAAGTGAGTGTGATACGCCCTAAAATAACCAATGGGTCTTAATCAGATACTAAACAGACTTACTTACTTAGTCGTTCCCCTTCTACCGTGAGGTGTAGAGGTACTAAACAGACAATTATCTAAAAAGGAACAAGACATTATAATCGAACTCTGTCAAATGGCTACAGTAGTTAAATAAAACAAAAAACTACTGATAGAAAAAAAAAACAGTAAGAATTACTAACAAGTAGGCCTAAGCCCTTGTATCTGGGATAAAAAGACTCCTGGAATCTTGAAAAGCACAAAAAACATTATTTCAGGAAATGAAACAAAAAAAATTACAGCAAATGTTAATAGGAAACATAAGAAAGTTTGCGGAACTGAATATGAATAAATTTTTGAATGAAGGGAACAGGAAAGACAAATCATCGCTTGCATAAATAAAGAGATAGAAGAATCCACGACAACAAAACAGGAGACAATAATAATAATAATAATAATAAATTCTTTAAGCGCCAAACACGGCGCATAAGGCAGAAACCAGTGCTCTCCAGGTTGTTCGTTGTGACGCCACTCCTCTTAGCTCTTGCACATTATTTAGGCCCAACGTTCTTCCTTCTCTTATTATTGTTCTTCTGAGTGTTTCTTTTGGTCTTCCTTTTTTCCGCTTACCCTCAGGAACCCAAGTGAGCGCCTGTAGTGGTATTCTGTTGTTTTGCATTCGTAGGACATGACCGATATATGACCATCGTCTTTTCCTTATATAGTCGGAGACATATTTCTGCCTAGAGTCTTCTCTTATTTGTCGATTAGTCTTGAATTCTTTCCAACTGATGTTCATGAGTTTTCTAAGACATTTGTTCTCGAATGTATTCAGCTTGTTCTCCAATGATTTTGTTATTTTCCAACTCTCACAGCCGTATGTTAACACTGAGATAACATTTGAATTAAACAGACGAAGCTTGGTATGTATATTCAATGATCGTAATTTCCAAATGTTAGATAATCTATTGAAGGCGCTAGCTGCCAAAGCAATTCTAGTATGGATTTCTCTTGTTGTGTCACCATCCTGAGTCATTTTACTGCCTAAATAATTGAAACTTTCAACTTTCTGTAGTTTTTCCCCGTTCAAGATGATATCAAAGGTCTCGTTAGAAAAGTTCATAGCTTTAGTTTTAGAGGCATTTATTTAAATAGTTATCTATAAACAATACAAACGAGAAAATAAAATAACAAATACTAATATAAATTAAAACCAGCAACCGCTAAAGACAATAGTTATTTAAATCTAATACAAAATTAGTAGCTTAAATAAAATGACACTAAATACCTATTGATTGGGTTATGAGAAACTATACCCACAATGAACAATTGGGTATAAAATGGACAAATGGAAAATTCCTGGGGGACTTGGATTTCGCAGATGATGTAGCATTCTTAAGTTCAACACCAAGGCAATCCCAAGAAGCAATAAATAATTTGTGTCATCTCTCGATTAAAATAGGTCTCCAAATAAATGCCTCTAAAACTAAAGCTATGAACTTTTCTAACGAGACCTTTGATATCATCTTGAACGGGGAAAAACTACAGAAAGTTGAAAGTTTCAATTATTTAGGCAGTAAAATGACTCAGGATGGTGACACAACAAGAGAAATCCATAGTAGAATTGCTTTGGCAGCTAGCGCCTTCAATAGATTATCTAACATTTGGAAATTACGATCATTGAATATACATACCAAGCTTCGTCTGTTTAATTCAAATGTTATCTCAGTGTTAACATACGGCTGTGAGAGTTGGAAAATAACAAAATCATTGGAGAACAAGCTGAATACATTCGAGAACAAATGTCTTAGAAAACTCATGAACATCAGTTGGAAAGAATTCAAGACTAATCGACAAATAAGAGAAGACTCTAGGCAGAAATATGTCTCCGACTATATAAGGAAAAGACGATGGTCTTATATCGGTCATGTCCTACGAATGCAAAACAACAGAATACCACTACAGGCGCTCACTTGGGTTCCTGAGGGTAAGAGGAAAAGAGGAAGACCAAAAGAAACACTCAGAAGAACAATAATAAGAGAAGGAAGAACGTTGGGCCTAAATAATGTGCAAGAGCTAAGAGGAGTGGCGTCACAACGAACAACCTGGAGAGCACTGGTTTCTGCCTTATGCGCCGTGTTTGGTGCTTAAAGAATTTATTATTATTATTAAATACCTCAATTATAACCAATTTTCAGGTTGAACATAAAATAAAAATACTAATATAAATTAAAACCAGGAACCGCTAAAGACAATAGTTATTTAAATCTAATACAAAATTAGTAGCCTAAATAAAATGACACTAAATACCCCAATTATAACCAATTTTCAAGTTGAACAGGGTAGACAAGATGGAACGAGAAGAGGCAATAACGGGCAGCTGTTAAGTGCCCGTTCTCCACCCATCACCGCTTCAAAACAACAACAGCGACAACAAAACAAAATAATAAGAAAACCAAAAACTAAATAGAAAATTCTGGGAAACTTTAAAGAAACCATTACTGACGACGTTCTAAATAAAGTGGCGCTAGATACACTGTCGGTAGAAACAGGAAGTGAAGATACAAAAGTAACCAATGATCAGTGGATCAACTTTGGGTTATCAGTCCTTTCCAGGACTAAGCCTTTCTAAGGTCTGTCAGAAACCATCAATGACGGATGTAGACGTAAAAATAATATACCTGCGATATACCTAACGATCATAATTCAAAGAAAATGCACTACCAAGAATAAGCAATAAAAGTAACGACATTTAGCTAGTAGTCATTTTCAGGACTAGGCCTTTTCTGAGCTGACATAAGAACTAGCGGAAAATGGTGTTTGAGATAACAGCCAAACTGGCAATACTGTACCACAAACTATGCTCACACAATATACAGTTTAAGTACCACATAGCGTCATCTATTGGGACGCGAGCACCTAATTTTTTTTTTTTTTAATTAAAAATAATACATCTAAAAATAGTCAACATGCATGTTATGTAACATTTTAATTTGAATATCTTTGTTTCTTCAATAGTATTCTAACGAATTGTAACTCTTTCTTTAGTTAGGGTGGATCTATTGACCAGGGCATGCATAAGGATCATTGATGGTGTGAGGATAAGGGATAATCTAATGGGATGCTCGGGTGGATGATAACAGATAATTAGTGGATTGGGTGTCATTCCAGACAACCCGGGCTTTCCCACTCTTTTTCACCTTGTTAACAATTGGGCAGTTGTGACAGACTTTACTTTTTGTCCCTTTGTTTGTCTTTTCTTTCCTTTGTTGTTTGTATTTGTTTGTATTTTTTAATTTATTTTTTTTTTTAATTTTTGGAAAAGGGAGGGCATACACAAATACATTCACATAATTTTACAGTTTTGATTTACTCTATTTGGACTGAGTGGAGGGGGAGAAGATACTATAGTTAAAATAGGAAATCCGATTTTTATCTTGAATTTACTACATAATATATCTTATATATAACCCATCAAGGGTTGAACGGGAAACTTTGTCTTTAAAAAAGGACAGCATGTAGGAGTATTCGGCAATGAGAGAGCTGACAGACTAGCCACAGAGCATCAAAATGGAGACATTGGCTTTCGATAAGGGAGAGATAATAAGGACAATTAATGATCGCATGTTAGAGAATCGATGAATCTACACGACTCAGACTGCTTAAGTTCGGCATCAAGCGTAAAAATAGCAAGTATGGACATATGAGGGGATGGGTAAGGCGTGTATACAACCAGCGCCCTGCAGGAACACTCGGCATTCGTACCATTAGGTATTTTCTTAGGGAGACTGCGCACCTGTGGGTTTGCCCGGAGTGGAATGATGTCGATTCTGAATTCTTTTCTTTGATCCATAACCTGGTGGCGTGTTATAGGGCAGCAACAAATTGATTCCACTTTGCTCGGTCGGCGGCCATCCTTCGTACAGTGCTCCAACTCTGGTTCATTCTTTGCATCTCGGCTTCCACAGTTCTCCACCAAGGTGTTTTTGGTAGGCCTATCTTTCGCTTTCCCTCGGGGATCCATAGCATAGTTGTTCTTGTGATGTTATTAGAGTCCCTTCTGAGGACGTGGCCAACCCAACTCCAGCGTCTGTCAGCTCTGATGGTGTGCATGTCCCCCTGGTTACTCCGAATAAGTAGTTCTTGGTTGCTGATGGTGTTTGGCCAAAAGATTCGGAGAATTTTCCTTAGGCAGATTGTGTGGAAGGAGGACAGTTTCGACATTTCCTTCTCTGTTACTCTCCAGCATTCCGCACCATAGAGAAGCACAGAAAGTACACAGCTCTCATACAGTCTTAATTTGGTGTTTGTGCTGTACTGCGAAGACTTCCACATGTTGTTGAGACTAGCAAAGGCTGTTCTCGCTTTATTCATTCTGTTGTTAATGTCCTTGCTTGTTCCGCCGTCAGGTGTTACTATGCATCCTAGGTAAGTAAATGTGTATGTCTGTTCTAACTTCTGGTTCCTTACTGTTATTGGCTCAGGATTGCCCACATTTAGTGTCATGACCTCTGTCTTCTTCAGACTGATGTTCAGGCCAACCTGCTGGCCATACTTATTCAGTCTATCCGTTTTTTCTTGGATGTGTTGATGTGAATGCGCGAGTTGTGCAATGTCATCTGCATATTCCAGGTCTTCCAGTGTAGAAAACGTTGTCCATCTAATTCCTCTTGGACTGTCCTCTGTTGTCTGGCGCATCACCCAATCTATGGCTGTCAAAAATAATGTTGTTGATAAGGGGCATCCCTGTCGTACTCCTATTTTCACTTCGAAAGTTACATTACCTGAGTGAAAAGGCCCTTGAGTATAAGAGTGAGATCCATCTTTGTTTCATAGATCTGGAAAAGGCGTTTGACAGGGTCCCCTGGAGCAAACTTTGGGATTGTTTGGCAAGGAAGAATATTCCAGCACCTCTGATTCATGCTATACAGAGCTTCTACAAGTCTTGCAGAAATTATGTGAGGACAGCAAACCATAAGTCAGAAGAGTTCAGGACCACCACTGGTGTAAGACAAGGTGATATCCTATCACCTTACCTCTTCATACTCCTTATGGACGATGTCATCAAGGCATGTAAGGAGAGAACAAGAAAGTATTCAGTGGGGTACTGGAAGATGAGACAGGTCTATATTTCAGAGCTGGCATTTGCTGATGATGTTGCCCTGATTCTCAATCCAACACTGCATGTAAAGTTAGAATACAGGCTTTTTATGATGGAAACAATGCGGCTGGGAATTCCATATGCCCTCAGTATTTTCCATAGGCTGTCCCTGTGTATGCTGTCGAAAGCATTTTCAAAATCAACAAAGTTAATGTATAGCTGCGATTCTGAATAACAATAACTATTTCGACCCCAAGAGCAAATGGCACGCCATGATATGGTGTGTTAATCTCTGAAAGGTTGCCTAATACGCCTGTTTGGTTAGTCATTTCCTTCATGTCTGCACTTCACAGATACTGTACAAGCAAAATTACGGAAGGTCCTGCGTTCGATTCCCTGGTAAGACACTCCCGTCTGTTGTTTTTCTGTTGTCTAGTTTTCTACTTCTTTATTTCTCACGAGTGCCTGAAAACATACCTTTATGTTTGTCTAATATTTATTTACTGTTTACAGGCCTCGGGTTTCCCTTCTTTATATGTTTAAAACGCTTATACAATAAGAAAACCTACCCTCTATCCTGTACTTACTGTTCTTAGTCTTCTGTCATTCACTAGACAGAATATTAAGGTCTTTGTCTTGTGTAATCTGACCTATACTGTATAACAGGGGAACAACATAAGTGATTGCGTCATTTATAGGCTGGATTGCCCTAGGTAAATTTCGGGTGTTATGTGTCGCGGTTCGCGCTAATGACCAATGTCATCGAAGCATCATTTTAGTGATGCCTAGATGGCAGGAAGGATAGTGTAATTCGCTTCCATAGCTAGGCGGGGGTGTTGCACGGAAGGTCCTGGGTTCGATTCCCCCGTAACCCACTCGTGTATGTTGTTTTTCTGTTGTCTAATTTTCTACTTATTTATTTCTCACGAGTGCCAGAAAACATACCTTTATGTGTGTGTTATATTTATTTAAAAGCATTTTTGCATATGCCTGTGTAGTTTCCAGCGGGCGCTGATGAGATAAAGAAAGAATGCGACTACTGCTCCATCAGGCATGTCGTACAAGGAGAGTAATATGAGGTTTATATACGGGACTGAAAAACTCATCGTCTAAAACATATTGTTACAGAAACCACTGCTGGAAGAGGATGAGAAAGTTGTGCAGGCATCCTGCAAGGGAGCCAGCTGCCGGGGTTACTCCAGGCTCTGTAAGGAGAAAAAAGGATAATGATGATGATGATAAAGCTGGTGGTGGTGATGATGAAGATGATGATGATCTGTTCCATATGAGAATCATAACAACTGAATATATTATTGAATACTGTTTTATATATTACAAGATATTTTCTCATAAATATGTTTATTGCTTGTTTTAAATTCATACCGTTGGATATAAAAAAAACGCATGCCGGTACTTTCATTTCGGTGCGTGTGTAAAATACCGAAAAGCTACATGGAAGAGCCAAAGAAGACACATTGAACAACAGAACAGACGATATGTATTCTTGATTTTATTTACCTCTTTGCCGCTTTTCAGAATCTGAAAAAAAGGAGAAGAGAAGAAGATAAGTGTAGTCAATAGTTGTAACAAACACAGAGTAAAGTAATAAGCACCGACACTGGGTCTATGGCACACACAACAAAAGTTTAGAAACCCAAGTCTAAATTGTTATATGTGAGGTTTTTTTTGTTTGTACATGTAGATCTGCAATGGAATTGTAAGAGAAACAATACATTTTTTTTTTTTTTTTTTTAATGCGAGAAACACCTTACGAACTGCCTGAGTTAGCAGTAGTCCTTGTCACCTCAGAGAACACAGGAAACTACTTGGGGTGTTATATATATATCTATATGTGTGGCAGATTATTTGCCACCCGAGGCTAATCCTTCCTTTGGCACTACGATGGTATCCCTCTCTTTGCTATCACCCAGGGCAGATCGCCCTTTTGCACCCTCCTCTTAGTACACTACTAGTATATGAACTAATTTTTATGAGTGAAGCTTCATGAAAAAAATAAATACGAAGATCCCTGAAAATCAGATGTGAAAATTGTCAACATTAAACGAAATCTGAAACTTTTAAAAGCTTTCATAAAGGTTCGTGTTTTTTTTAATGTGTCCTTGTATCATAATTCAAAACAGCTACTTATCTACAACAACTTGAACTCGATTACAATTAAACTTATTACGGACGAAAAAATATGCTTCTGTCGTTGCCCTCACCGCGATTAAGTACGTTCTGGCCAAAGAGAAGGTTTATTTCACAATGCGAGCAGACGACGTTATGAATTATTTGACATTTTATATTAAGGTAAAAAATAGTTTTTTAATGCTCTTTTGGTAATAGTAGTTACTAAATAAGCAATATAATATTTTTAACAGATTAGACGTATACTGATTTTCGTTGGTCAGATCTATGTTTCGAAGAATGTCATCTATCCAGTTTTACTTTATTAATACTCTTAATTTATACACATAAAAATTAGTTCAGTTTACTTAATGCTAATATACAATACAGTACAAAACAATATTAATTTGTAACATAAAATAAATAATAGCTTTGTTAACATTTCAATATAGATGTATTTCTCACTTTATTATATGTCAATGACGGTTACATGTGCCAGTAAAACCAAGGCAATAATTCATGATAAATGCGTTTTTAATACTTGGTAAGGCATCTGCTGGGTATAAATAAAGAGTATTAATAAAGTTTTATTTTTATTTTGCGAATCATATCTCAACTTGCCTGCTGGCGTTAGGCATTTATGAGTGTTAACGTGAAGTATTCACTGTAATGGGCTGTTATGACGCAACAACTCCTAGTGAAGAAGTCGTCATTCCTTTCTATTATCACGTATAAGAAAAAAAAAACGCAATTATCATGTATTATTGCCTTGGTTTTACTGGCACATGCATCTCTCAATACATACAATACAGCATTAACTATATTTATATACAGGTTTCCGATTTTTTTTTAACCTTTAAAATGTTAAGTCATTCCTACCCAAGTTCAGTGCTTCATACTAAAGTACCTAGGTACCGCTCACTGTACAGTGTCCGATACCGTCCACTGTACTGTGTCCGGTACCGCCAGGTAGGAGGCACTGTACAGTGTTCCCTGATGTTAAGTGCGTCCTGCCTGCAACACCGGAAAATCCGGTTTCAGCAAGTAGTTTTTTCGGGTTTGCTATCCTTAGTCTTTGGCTGTCCCCTGCCCACCTGCAAGGCAGCAGGTGGTTTGAAATCAGAGTTTTCCTTCTCCTAGATGAACTGCCGTCCAAGGCTTACGAGCTTCATCTACCCGGATCATTCTGGTTTTAGAGCGCCACAGACTCGCTCTTCTCTCTTATAAGTATAAACGGGTTACGCCGCGAGAAGGACAGGAGTTTGGTTTTTTTCTTTCAGAGGCTATGTATTGCCCAAAAAACCTAATGCAACAGAATGTTCAGACTTCAGAACAATCAGCCTGATGAGTCACGCAATTAAGATACTGCTCAAAATCATACAGGAAAGAATAAAAAGTAAGGTAGACAGCGAAATCCAAGAAGAACAGTTTGGTTTTAGACGGAACAGTGAAACAAGGGAGGCAATATTTTGCCTAAGAATATTAGCAGAAAAATATACAGAGGTCCAAAAAAGTATGTACATGTGCTTCATTGACTATAAGAAGGCTTTTGACAGAGTCCATCATGAGAAAATAATTGAATGCCTCGAAGACATAGGTATTGATGGAAAAGATATAAGAATACTCAGTAACCTTTATTGGGAGCAAACTGCCACAGTAAGATCTGGAAGGAATTATTCACCATACATAGACATAAAAAGAGGTGTCAGACAAGGTTGTGTGCTGTCCCCCCACCTATTTAATCTATACCGGTACACCGAAAAAATTTTCAAACAGATACAGGAAATACCAGGACTGAACATCAGTGGAAGGTCAATAAACAACCTTAGATATGCAGATGGTGCCGTGTTGTTAGCTGAAAGCGAACAGGAGTTACAAGAACTAGTGAAGCAAGTGAACAGTATAAGTCAAGAATATGGACTCGACATTAATACTGAGAAAACAAAAACTATGATAATTAGCAAAACAGACGATAAACCCACATTAAAGATAAGCGTAAATGGGAAAATCCTGGAACAATTCAAGAGCTACGTATATCTTGGTCATATAATAACAGAAGATGGCAGATGTGAAACAGAAATCAAGAAGAGAATAGGAATGGCCAAAGCTACATTCAACAACATGAAACATATACTGACATCTAAACAGTTATCTCACAAATTAAAACTGAGAATCATAAAGTGTTATATATATTCTGCATTTCTGTATGGTGCGGAAACATGGACGATGAATAAGCATTTGGAAGAAAGAATTGAGGCTCTTGAAATGTGGATATATAGAAGAATGGGGCGTATCTCGTGGAAAGAGAAGAAAACAAATAAGGAGGTCCTAGAAAATCTAGGTATGAAAAGAGAACTAATGAGGGAGATCAAAGTTCGACAGCTAAAATACTTTGGCCACATAAAAAGGCATAACACCCTGCAGAAGACCATAACAGAAGGGAGAGGTGAAGGCAAACGTGCAAGGGGAAGACAGCGCTATAAGTGGGAAGATAACATCAAGAGATGGACAGGAAAGAGTCTTTCAGAGTGTACCACCAAGACAAGAGACAGAAGACTTTGGAGATCCATTACAGCCAACCTTCGTTGTGGAGATGGCAACTGATGATGATGTATTGCGCATGCCTTAGGAGTATTCAAGCGGAAATTGAGATCTCATCCTCAACTCTACTTCCGGCTATGACGTCATCTGGGACAAACAGAAGAACGTGTACTCCAAAACTTTCGGCTCCATGAGAAGAGATGGGTAGCAGCGTTGCCTTTTCCTGCCCAGATGAGGGAGAAACTGTATTATGACGAGAGATGGAATGCCAGCTGTATAAGAAAGATAGATGTGATTATTTGAGAGCAAACGATGAAAAAGTTTCACATTAGGGATCTTATCATACCATTTCAATCCTTCTATTATGCTCAAGCATCCATCTATGAAAGTACTGCCAATCCTCGCTATTCACGTGTTCCGTGTTCGTGGGCTCGCTCATTCGAGCGAGAAAAAAGTGTAACCAATTTTTTGCCATTCGCGGGTACCTTGCAGGTATTCGCGGCCATGCGCAATAGGCAGAAAATTTCGAGAGTCGTACCGCGGAGCGTGGAGAGGCTGCCTCCTTGTTCTCGCTAGTGCCCTAGATTCCTAATTCCTATGAATCTAGGGCACTAGTTCTCGCGGCTTTCGTTGTTTACACGTGTTTTTGTCGAGCATCTTTTCATCCACGTTTTTGCAGTTTTACGCTGTTTTTGATTATTTTATAATTAATAATGGCATCCAAGCGTAGTGCAATTGTGTTGGCGAGTGTGCCTAAGCGCAAAAAAGGCTGTGATGAGCCTCAGTGATAAAGTACGTGTGTTAGGTAAGCTTTGTTCTGGGATGTCTGTATGAAATTAATTTTCTTTATTTATTTTAAATGTTCTGTGTAAATGTTTTCAATGTTCTTTTCCAGGGATTTTGTAATAATGTGTGAGTGTGTGTGTGTGTGTGGGTGGATGTGTGAATGAGTGAACGAGTAGTGATAGTGTGAGTGAATGGATGAGTGAGTGAGTATTGGTACACCAAAAGATTGCACATACTGTACTATTATAAAGAAAACAGTGTATAAAAAACATTTATAAAATACACAATATAATAAATAAGCTGTTTTTTTACGAGAAGGGTACATGAAATGATGAGTTTATGGTGATCGGTACCGTAGCAAAAGTGTATGGTGAACAGGGTCCCACAGGAACCTAACCCACCCTTTTCATATATGATCTGTCGTTCCTTATTCGAGGATTTCCGTATTCAACGGAGTTTTCAAGGAACCTAACCCCCGCGAATAGCGAGGATTGACTGTATCTTTTTTTTCTGGTTGTCATTTTTGTTGTTGTCCATGTTTCATAGTCATAAAATAGGATAGTCTTGATATCTGCATTTAATAACTTTATTTTTGTGCTGGACACGGTTTCTTTTAATTTTTATGTGCTTCCCAATGCAATGAAAGCTTCTCTTGTCTTTTACAATTTTCTTTTTTACGTCATAATATGTTCCTCCAACTTAGTCTATATATGCTCCAAACATGTATGCGTGATTCCACATCGTGTAGTTATAGATAATCTCAGATCTAAGTGTCTTTAATATTTAGACATGCGCCCTAATATAACCGACTATGTTGAACGGCGCCTCATTAGCGCCTCGCTAATATGAGGCAAAACTTTATTTAAAAAAAAAAAAAAATCGTGTAGACATATACTTTTGTCTTTCTTTTTGTTAATATGTGTCTTGACTCATATTGATGAAGCCCGCTGTGATCAACAAAGACACAAGGTCCGTCAGTTATATTCTGGCGGATGTGCAAGTATTAACAAATATGTGGTCTTGTATTTATATTAACAATAATCAATTATATTTTATTGATTATTGTCCTAATCGTTGCTCTTGCTCCGTGTATTTTGACATCCAATTGCTGTGATCTCTCAACAAGTATTCCTGTTGTGACTTGCATATGATTACGGTTATAAATCAATCACTCAATACCCTTTAGCTCCGCAAGGAGCTTAGACCTTCAACAAACACATTCCAAGTCTTCCTATTACGTGTCATTAGCTCAAGTTGTTTCCACGTTTTGCTCATCATTTTCACTTCTGTTTCCAGTTCTCTTCTCCATGTGGGTGTGTGTGTGTTTTTTGTTTTTTTTTGGTCTACTTCTGCCTCTCTTTCCCTGGGGATTCCAGAACAAGGCTTGCCTCGTAATCATATCCACAAGTTTCCTCAATGTGTGTCCCATATGCATTTTAATGCATATAAGATTTTCTACATTCATTTCTACTTTGAGGTTAATGCAGTATGCCTTGATCTTTTGCCTGTGCTGTTCATATCTTTTTGCAGTGTCTAACTGTATTTGGTTTTTGGAACTCTTCGCACATAAGTTCCTCTATCATGAAATATCCAGTTCCATATTATTTTGTCATTACTTCCCCTTCAATATTATTTCCCCGTTACATTCAACATGAATTTACATCACTAACACTCCCTGGAGTTCCTTGGGCACCGGAGGAGATAAATACAGAATAAGATTACTGCGCCCTCAGAAATGTCGTATAAGGCCGCTAGTATGAGGTTGTGGATAATTTCCCAATGACTGTCGGCGAACGTTCCGCACAGAATAGGGTATTGTAGAGTTATCTCCCTTTAGCAGTGTTTCGTGCTTTAGCAGTGTCTCTCGCATTGACAGTGTTTCGCACATCGGGTCAAGCAATATGTCATGAACTGTAATGTTGTTGTTGTCACATGAAACGACGTCGAACGGCGATGGACACTATTCTGATGCAGTCGGCTTGGAGTTATGTGCTCGATCGGCGTATCCAATAAAGTTAAAACACTCCATCACGGAACATTGAGTTAATGCGCGAAACACTGCTAAAGGGAAGTAACTCTGAGTGAATATTCTATGCAGAACGTTCGGCGACAGCCATTGGGAAATTACCAGGTTGTGTATTGGACTGACAACTCATCATGTAAAACAAATGGATAGAGAAAAAACCACTGCAGCAGGGTCATGTGCACGCAATCTTCCTTACTGTGGGTCTAAAGTGGTGGCTTCATGGTCCACAATCAGCGACAAAAGAGATGAATGAGTGTATTAGATGACACAATTGAGGGCAAAGCTCAGTAGCTGTCATAACACAGCGTGGAAATTGTTCAGTCAATGTGCGATATTAACACTAAGTCCATTAGCAAAAAGCGTCCGATTGGCAGAGTGGCTAGAGCGCTGGCCTCTCGTAGCAACAGCACCGGGTCCGAAATACGGTGGCGTCACGTTCCAGTCTACTCACTTGTCAATGGGTACCTGACTCTGCTTTTGAGTTAGGGAAGGCAAAGGCGGCGAAGAAAGAAACTGCCCCCCCTCCCCCTGCTGGACCTGGTATAGCGAATTCTCTAATACTTTACTCCCCGATGGCAGTATCTGCTATTGGACTAGCTTTATCTTTTACCATTAATATAGATACAATCTTGAGTCTAGTTATTACATTTATGCAAGGTTCAGAACATTCGAAACTGTCAGCCATCTCATCGCAACAAATTATTATAATCTCTTCACCATTTAAATATCATATTTAATTTCAAACCATAGTGCACTTTTCGTACCTGGCACGATTGTCGTTGCAGACGTACTTGTTCTTTCTGTCCTTGGTGTTGTTGTAGGTCTAGTTGAATTATTTGCAGTTGATGAAGAAGTCGACGCCGCTGCTGTTGCGTTCAGAGATGCTTGAGTAGAAGTTTGTGTTTTAATCGAGGTTGTCGTTGTTGCATTGTAGTTCACGTCTGCTGAAAAAAAGTGATAACTGTCATTATTACCCATTGGCTGTTTGGGGCGTAGCAAAAGTATTTGATACAAGGACCGGATCTTACCTTTGACACCCTCCCCCCGTAAAGAAACACACTTGCAAGTATTTTTGTAAACAGTAAGTTACTTTCATAATAGTGTCCGGTGGTACCCTAATTCTGGCGGTCACCGGGGTGGACCGCACCCCACCCCAGTACACAGGAAGGAGGGATCCCGTTGCATGCCCATTGAGGCATATTGGGTATTTGGTGTCAAGCCCAAATGTTCTTGACCATCGGCACACTAGGGGTGACATTGTCCGCATCGCGCCGGCCGCCTTATCCTTCCCAGAGTTGCTCTAGTACATAGGCCTTCAACAAATGTGTGACGAAACGTCTGTAGCTTTTACATTTACTTTTGGCCCCTCTCTCACTTTCATCCACTCCGGCAGTATCACTTCTTTTCTTCATTATTCTCTCACTCATCGCTTATTATTTGACATTATTTATGCCCTACATTCTATTTGCTGTGACCGCACCTCAGACGTATCTACGTTCCGCCAGGTGAACTGTGGTATTACCAAGCGTATCATATTATTTTGTGAGATATATGTAACTTGTTAATGTTAGTTCAGGCACAAATCATTGTTCGCGCTGTCCAAGCACATAGTTTCCCAGTTTAATACCCAGAAGAATATTGGTGATTTCTATTCATCTTTCCTGAGTTACACTGTGTATACTCTAGAATTTAACTATTCTGAGAGATTAACAATGGTGGGTGAACAGCGAAACAATGCGCCTGTTAATTGGCAGGCCACAAATGTACTTAGCAGAAGCATTTGTTCTTTCTATTTTGTCTAAAACGTTCGTCGAACGAAGCTGTGAGTTAAAAGAAGAGCCTGATCACTAAATTGGACAAGTTGTGAAAGAAGTTCCTCTATCACAGAAGAACTGACGAAAACATAGCTGCAGGACTCACTTAGACAAGCTAAGTTACAGGCAACAGCAACAGGACTTTAAAAAAAATATATCCTCCACCTGTCTCCAGGAAGACAACTTTAACCTTGATCTAAAATCCATCACTATTTCATCGTTTTTTTAACCTGTTAAAATTAATCGACTATTACATTTGTTATATGTTATGTTAAAACTAAACAATCATAGTTGATTCAGTTATTATACGCATGAAAGCAAACGTATGAGCAAGACTATTTTATATATTAACATATATATCTAAACATATATTTACATTTCTAGAGCAACTACCCATACAGGGATTACACCAACTGGGGGCTTGAACGGGCTAAACCATTGCTTAATCCTTCACAAAAGGCGTCCGACCAGATATAATATGTTAACAATTGCTCTGCCAATTCCGCATTGTTCTTGACTTCTGGAAATATCTTGTGAAATCTCCCTAAGGTAGAAGCGTCATTACCCTTCTATCTACTTCTCTGCCAATAGTAATCTTGTGCGAAGGTAGACACCTTTGACGACCCACTTTAGATACTCTTGAGTTTTAGCCACCGTTGGACCACTACTGCAAAGCAAGGGAGACAATCCGTGACAACATTAATGTCAAGACTTCTTGTTCTGTGCCATCCGTTCAAGATTTTTCAATGGCTTCTTGGTCCCTTTCATGTCTGGTCCAGTTCCCTTCTCCGTGCCCTTCTCGGTCGTCATGTACCATTCTTTCTCTGATGGATTCCAGAACAAGCGCTGCCTAGCAATGACAGCAGCTGGTTTTCTCACAGCGCGTCCTATACAACGCAAGCGTCGTCTTCTCACCTCTCGTTCAACGAGCACTTGTTGTGTTGTTGTCATCAGGGTTGTGGAGTCGGCCAACAAATTGTCCGACTACTGAAATTTTAGAAGTCCGACTCCTGACTTGGACTACAGTTTTTTACTAGTCATATAGCATTATATTCAGAGTCGGGGGTCAGGACATTTCTTACCGACTCCACTAAAAAACGACCGACTCTACAACCCTGATTGTCATCGGTTCGAAACCAGCGATCTTGTCGTATTATTTCCATCCTATTCTACGCAAACACCCATTATGAGAGTCTGTAACTTCTTCTTGTCGTGTTTGTTACTCTCCATGGTGCATAGCCATTTAATAGGATTGTCCTGCTATTGAGTTAAAGATTCTCATTTTTAATCAACGTAAGCAGATTTGAATAAATGCAGCAGTAGTAACATTAGATATAGTAGAATTGGCGGCATTGGAAGAACTAGCAACATCAGCAGCAAGGAACAGCAGTTAGCGGAATTAGATACCCTTATTGTAAAAGTCAGTGTAGGGCCTGTCAAATGACTGCATCTTCTGGTGGCCATTTAAAAAATAGAGTATCTTTCTCAAGTGTGTTTGCTTATCATTGTTATCGCTTTTGTCTATACTTTAATCTGAGGAAGGCGTTATGATTTAGAAGTTGGCTGGAGTTATTATTGCATTCGGTTTTTGGTCCCTGCATAATAAAACATTTGCCCGAATACCATCACCAATCAAGAACTGGTTACTTGGAGCAACCAAGAGGACATGCACACAATCAGAGCTGGCAGACGCTGGAGTTGGGTTGGCAACGTCCTCAGAAGAGACCCTGAGGCTATCACAAGAAGAGTTATGCTATGGACCCCTGAAGGAAAGCGAAAGAGAGGCCGGCCAAAAACAACTTAGCGGAGAACTGTGGAGGCCGAGATGGGAAGAATGAACCAGCGCTGGGGTACTGCACGAAGGATGGCCGGCGACCGAGCAAAGTGGAAACAGTTTGTTACTGCCTTACAGGACACCACAAAGCATGATGGCCATTGACTGCTTTGACAGTTGGCGGCTAAGAATAAAAGACGAAGACGACAATAAAACTGATGTTTATCTTGTACGTGGAAGTCTCTAATGAGACAAATAAAATATAAGACTACGGCTCAGGAATGTGGTGACAGCCAACTAATATGAGGCTGTGCATTGGGCTGATAGCCCCATCATGTAAAACAAATTGTTACAGAAACTACGACTGCAAGAGCGTGTAAATGCTTTATGCAGGCTTCCAGCAAGAAACCTAGCTTCAGTGTAGCTCCATGTTTCATAAAGAGCGAAAGGGAAAGTGATGAATGATAATGATGGAATGCCCCTGTTGATGGGGTCATTTGTATATATGTCTCAATGGTTACTTTGTTTCCTACTAGAGTTACGTGCCCTTATGCTAACTTCCTCTTCCCTGTTCTCTGCTTCTGATAACATGATTGATTAAACGTGTCGAGTTATATTCAGTGCGTTCAGGCTTCATGGTTGTGATAAAGTTCACTCCGTCTTAACCCTCCCTCTCAAATTTCACCCCCTTCCTAAATCTATAAAACGCCTTTTACAAGTTATAAACCTCATTAGATTTTAAAAAATTGCAAAGGGGCAATATATATAACTTACAATAAACATTGGCAAATGTGTGACTTTTTCTGCTAGCATATTTGGAAAAAAGGGGTACAAACCCCCTACTAAAATCATTTACCCACCCCATCCTATTAATTATTGACGATTGTTGCCAAAATGAAACTAACGATAGACAAACAATCGAGTAATACGTTTTAGCATAGGAATAACTAAGGCTATCGAATTTTTCAAAAACTGCAAACGATCGACGCAGATGCGAAGGTATAAACACAAAGCGTTGATGTCACTTTCGCAAAAACACACTGTTGCGCAAGAATGTCGCAACGTATTCTGTGTACTTTATATTTTTCTTATGCTAAGGGAAATAACTCGTGTAATTGTATGTCACTTTTACTTACAACAGTTTTGGTTTCTTGTTGGCGTTCGGTTGCCGATAAGTTTGTTTGAGCGATCTTAAGTCATGTCCATATATGGAGCGATCTTAAGTCATGTCCATGTATGGAGCGCTCGGGCCCACTTTTCTTGATAACATTTGGCAACTTGCAATGTTTCGGATTCCTATCCTTTTAAGGCTCGATCGAGAAGGTACTATCTTCGTATATTATCTGAACTGTATTCGAATCGCGCGTTTCTGCGCATGTCTAAAGTTTTTGGTTGTTGGCTGAACGGGTTTCCGCCCGGGCAGTCTGGAGCAGTCTGTGGCAGATTCGTTCGAGAGCAAGACGACTGTTTTGGCAGCGTCTGTGCTTATTCTATCAGGAAATGGAGTCCTCTATACATTGTTTGTTCCTTTGAGATGATATCTCTCTTGTGATTCGAAGCGCCTGGAGGCGTGTGAGTTATGTGGTTTATTTCCTGAAGAAAAGGTAATGACATTTTGAATAACATTATCGCCATCTTTCGAGATTGACATTGTTTGTAGCCTGCTTATTGAAGAGTCTACGTTATGAGAAGTTTCTCAGCTCACGAATCACGTACATTGTTATGCATCGGGTTGATGCATGTCCTAAGGACTATTTACTTGTTGAACTCTGCTGCTCGATCTAGGTTTGATACCTTTGTTGACTAAAGGAACTTTGAGGACATTGTTAGGTACTTCAGAAGATATGCTTGTCTTGCTGAGGTCAGATAAAGGAGAGTGGATTTGATCTCCTACGGATATCTTCCGGCTATTATGGAAAGGGATGGATGTCTCCCCTGACTACATGTACAGCTAGTTATGATGTACTGATATTCATATGATTCACCATTATTATGATGCTGTCTGCTATCCAGTGTTGTGCTGACTATGTCAATGTAATGATGACTGTTCTACCGTACACGTAATGTATCTGCATATTAATGTCTATGCACCACGTCATTGTGGCGTCCACAATACATTATGAAAACGTCACTTGCTGTTTAAAGATTCCTTGACTTTTTACGTTATGAGTCGATGTGACGTCCCTGTTTGAAACTGTAGCTGTTGAACTCCACACTCACATCATTCATACAAACCAGACTAAAGACACCATATTATTACGCCTTTATCATCCCTGGTGTCTGAGGGTGATACACCACGCTTCAAGTGCCAGCATTACCTTACCCTTGGCAAGTAGAAGAAATATGACACCCTCAACCTTGTGTGGCAAATAATAATCCACGGAACATTTATCCAACAACGTAAATACCACGCAACAACATATTTGCTACGCAACATTTGGTGGCCAGTATGGGGAATACTGGCCACCAAATGTTGCGTCAGCCGGATAATGTCATTTTCTTGCATTAGGCTTAGCAAAAAATTCTATGTTGCAAAAATACCGGGCAACGCCGAGTACTTCCAGGATTCCGTATGACGATGTCTTGGAGAATGCTGTATGCTGATTTCTTGTAGAATGTAGCGGGTAAGGGACCCCGTGTATGCTGGCACCAGACCAAACCAGCTTATGGCCACCAAATGTTACGTAAATACCACGCAACAACATATTATTTGCTTACGCAACACACACACACACTGCAGCCCGCGTTTCCTGCCTCTAGTTTTTTTTTCTGACGAAATCCGAAAAAGCGTGCCAAACCCAACTTATTAACGCATTGCTTGGTCTTCAAAGGACAGAGAGAAGGGACAAGGGGGAGAAAAGAAAAAATATCTCGCCTACTTGTAAATTTGAAATTGACACTATGGGGCAGGGCTGCTAGTGGCAAAAGTGAATTTTAGGAAATGGCTTTCTGTATAAACTACAACTAAGATCTTGAAAGATAGAATAAATATTATTGAATATAATATCCTTCATATTCCTTTATAATAACTTAGATGAACCTTAGAAGACTTATTTCATTAATATGGTGGTACAGTACAAGAAAACCATAAATAACGAGAAAAAATATAAAGATGCAAACAATGATAAAGAAGTACATAAAACTTATCTAGAAATGTAGAGGATAATGGTCTGAGTAAGAATTACTTTCTGTCTTTAAAATCGCTCCATAAATAACAAAGATATGGTAGAAAATAAAAATTGTGACAGACTGACAGACGCATAAATAACCCAGGTTTGAAAATCTTCGGCAAAGTCAAATATGTTTGACTTGATATGATTGGACACCCCACTAGTTAGGAAACGGGGAGGTAAAAGCTGCAGATTTGCCAGCCAACGCGAACATAGTACTATCTAGTGAGAGTAAAAGCAGACTCGCAAACGTATTGATAAACACCCACAAAATGTTTGGGATTTTCAAAAAAGAGTCAAATATTTGACGCGTTGTTCCATTGGCTGACAGAATTGATAATAGCAAAAGAATACAAGGCTAGGACGCCATTTGATAATAAAATTTTGACACAGTAAAGATGAGAGCAGAGGTGAAGCTTCTGAAAAGAAACTCTTTACAGTCTGGACGAAGGCAGATCTGAAGTGTGCCATTATTTGCCAGTCATCTTTTACTTGTGTAAATAAATTCATTGAATTGCGATAAGAGAAATAATTTATTAATATTATTATTAATGTGTAGAGGATAACCCAGAGCGGGGCCCACACAAATTTTGTGTTGTGCGACTTAGCCATTGTGGAAGCTTATGACATCCTAGGGAGCAATACGTGCCTGAAGCAGATTATAAAGACATGGAAGTAAATTGTATTTGAATAATTAACTATTGTCGTAATTAAATATTATTATAATAAGACGAGGAACTACTGGCAGTCTTATGCAGGCCTCAGTGTTCAATGAACACCTGAAAACATGCCTAGGATGCTTACAAAAATAAATCATAAGAAGAAGATGATATACTCCATCTGTGTGTGTATGGAAGCCAATTTAAGGTTTAAATACCAGTGGCGTAGCAGCCATATGGAAGCAGAATGTAATCACCGTGTAAAGTGAAGTCAAATAAATTCGGGGCTGGTGCACTTGGCTGCACACGAGGCTGACCCCATATTGTTAAATGTGGTTAGTTGTGGAAATTATAAGCCAGCATATAAAAGGGCGGGGATGTCCTTTTGTTGCAGGGTTTCATTGCCTGTTACAAGCTGTAACAGGAGACCTACTGAGACTTTATCTGAGGAAAGTGAAGGCATCAGCAGAGCTGTTACTGCACGTGTTAGCCAGAGAAAGACTTCTGGGCTGACTTTGTCATAATTTCCAGTATTCTACAGCTGAACTCAAATAAAAGGTGAACGTATCTTAAGGGCATCCTGTCAACTCATCAACGTGCAAAGTTTTCCAAAAACTTTATCCACATTTTAGCGGGAATGATGTAAACTACAGCCCCGCACAAGATTGATTTTCACCAATTAGACAGTACTATACTATTATGTGAATACATCACCAAAGACAGTTCCTATTATTTGATCTGGACAGAAAATTCTCTTTATTTATTTCGTATATGTAAACTACATTTTCTTCAGTTAAATATTCCTGTCCCAAAAGAATTGAGGTACAGGAAAATAAAATTGTAAAGTAAGTTGATAACTAAAACTACTGTCTTACTTAAATTCATTGTATTGAGTTACAGTTGTGTTCAAGTTATTATCACAACACCATACATCCATTACCCTAGACACGTAGCCATATAACATAATAAAATCAAAATAATTCGCAGAGGGAGATCGTAGGGTGGTAGCAGTTAGGTACCCTGAGAACATCAATATCAACTATTAGACTCAGGGACCTTCATAGCTGACCTCACTCTGTAGACAATTAATAATTAACCTAGTAACATCAAAACCCACCACAATGGTTATGCTTCATTATGTAAGAGTGTTTGACAGCCAGCCACGTCTCATTACAATTACCAACGTTCACTGTAAACAACGGTAAATATCAACAGCGCCGTTCAACCTCGTGTCGGTTATAATTTGGTTATATAACGTTCCTTATTCTTTATAGTGTCTCGTGTGGTTCCTTGGAGTCTCTGAAGAGACACTGAAAAAATAAAACTACCTCACCCTCAAACATACCGTGCAAGGCGACTAAAATGAGATTGTGCATGAAGCTGGACACCTCATTACGTAAAACGAATGGCCACATAAACCGCTGCTGCAAGAGCACGTGACTGTTTGGTCCAGGCTTCCAAAAAAACTGTGATAAATGCAGTCAGCGACCCATAGCTACACTGCTTGCCTTAGAGTCGGCGAACCAAACTGACCAAGACCCTACTCCACCTCCAAGTGGTGGTCCTGGAAACAGGCTGCATCACTGCAGTCTGGCTGAGAGAGTAGGGATCGAAGAGGAAAGGCTAACCCGGTCCCAAAAATGCCATGCTGAAATCGGATGTGTCGGGCCGAAAGGGGCATATATCGCAGCCTTGCTGTAAACGGTGACACACCGTAATAAACGTCCTTTTCAGGACGAACGCAGAAGAACAAGAAGATACTCCATACGAAGCGCAAGGAAAAAGAATTCGTAGAACTGTTTTTCTTCTATCTGAGTTGTTTCAATATTTTAGTAGTTTTACCGGTGATATTGTTTTCATTCTTGATTTAGTGACGGTGATAGTACAAGTACACATAGTAGCAGCAGTAATAGTAGAAATACAGTAGTAGTAATTGTAGTACAAGTACACATTGTAACAGTAGTAATAATAGAAACAGTAGTAATTGTAGTCGAAGTACACATAGTAGCAGTAGTAATAATAGAAATAGAAATAGTAGTAATTGTTGTACAAGTACACATAGTAGCAGTAGTAATAATAGAAACAGTAGTAATTGTAATCGAAGTACACATAGTAACAGTAGTAAAAACAGAAATAGTAGTAATTGTAGTACAAGTACACATAGTAGCAGTAGTAATAATATAAACAGAAGTAATTGAAGTACAAGTACACATGGTAGTAGTAGTAAAAATAGAAATAATAGTAATTGTAGTACAAGTACACATAGTAGCAGTAGTAATAATAAAAGTAATAGTAATTGTATTAGTAATAATAAAAGTGATAGTAGTAGTAGCCCCTTTAGTCACAACTGACTATGGGAATGCGCCCCTGAAAGTCATAGCCCTCAGGTACTTCTTTTTTGTGCTGGTGTTCCTTTCGGCGTACACTTTTCTCTTCTGCTTGACGTGAGAGCTTTTTTCGCCCAATCTGAGGTGGCGCTGTATAGAGCATCGTCACTCGGTGCGATAGGCAGCTTCATCCTATCAGGTTTCTGGATTTATATCCAGTGCCTTCATGTCTTTATTGCACACATCTTTGAACCTCAGCTGTGGTCACCCGACTGTTCTTTTGCTGTCTGCCAGTTGTGCGTAGTAAATATCTTTAGGGATGTGGCCATCTTCTATGAGGCGATAGTAGTAGCAGGTACAATTATAATAGTAATCGCAGAAGTATTAGCAGCAGTAGTGGTGGTAGTAATTGTTGTAATAGTAGGTCTAGTAGTAGTAGTAGTTGTTGTTGTTGATGTTGTTGTAGAGTATTAAAAACTTTAGTAGTAGTGGTATAAGTATTGATGGTGGTGATGGTGGTAGTAGTAATAGTAGTAATAGGAGTAGTCGCAGCAGTAGTAGTAGCAGTAGGAGTAGTTTTCCTTTTGTAACGTCAGCAGCATCTGTGATAGTAACAGTAATGATCAGAAAAAAAGAAAAAAAGTTCGAGTGGAACAGAGTAATTCTAGATTAGTAAAAGGGACCAAACTTACTTGTCGATTCTGCTGTCACTGAAGAGTTTATGGCCGTTGTTGTGCTCGAGACAGTTGTAGTCTGAGTTGCCATAACAGCTGTGTTGCTTTGCGGTGTACCAGTAGTCGTGATGTTTTGAGATGTCACAACTGTCGTGATGTTTTGAAATGGCCAAGTAGTCCTGAAGTTTTGAGATGTATCATCAATCGTGGTGTATTGAGATGTCACAACTGTCGTGATGTTTTGAAATGGCCAAGTAGTCGTGAAGTTTTGAGATGTATCATCAATCGTGGTGTATTGAGATGTCCTAGCAGTCGTTATGTTTTGAGATACCCCAATAGTCGTGATGTGTTGAGATGCCTCTGTGACTGCAGTTTGAGGATACGACAGCAGGGGTGGGGTACTACCAAGGCTTACTGAGGTTATCGTGATATGATAATCTGCAACTGTCGTCGGAGTGATTCCAGCTAGCGAAGTCGTCACTAATACGTCATATTCTGTTGTGATATGTTTACTCTCTGGAATGAAACCTGGTGATTCCCAGACGACCGTGGAAGCTTGAAAATCTTCTGCCCCAGATAATGCAGGCTGAGTCCAGCCATCTTTTAGACTTGCGAAAATAACGACTGCGATTAGTGGCCGCCACATTGTCCACACTGGTTATGTTTCAGCAAATATATTTGTCTACAGTTGCAGTATTTAAAAAAAATGGTCACTCTGAAATAACAATGTAAATATAAGTAAGAAAATACAGCTAGAAACATTTGCTTAACTCCTTCTGTCCTAGATAGTTTCTAGATCTGCCTTTCTCAACGTTTTTATCCTGGTGGGTTCCACCAAGGTAAAAAGGTGAAATCATCAACAGGTCTCGGAGAACCCCGGCATAAAAATGATTACATCTACAGCTCACTATATGTTAGTGTGATCAGTAAGGTGTACGAGGGGCGGTCGAAAAGTTTTGCACTTTAGTATGAAGGAGTCAAGGCACGTACCTGGAAATTGGTGTGAACTTTAGTCCTTCTCTATGTATTCACCCCTCAAGGCAATGCACTTCTCCCATCTCTTCTTCACCTTCCTGATGCCCTGATTGTAGAACACCCCCGTCTGGGCCCGGAACCACGTCTCCAGTTCAGTAATCAAGTCCTGGTCGTTAGAAAAACGACATCCACGAAGCGGATTCTTCATGTTTGGAAACAGGAAGAAGTCACTCGGTGCCAAGTCCGGTGAGAATGCTGGATGGGGCATGATTTCATACCCGCACTGCTGGGCAAGGACGATGGAGCCATGAGCCGGCACATTGTCCTGAAGCAGACGAACGCCTCTGGACAGCATCCCGCGTCTTTTGCTCTTCATTTCTTCTCGTAACTTCTGGAGAAGGCTTTGGTAGTACGTGGAGTTGATAGTACGGCCACGAGGAAGGTAGTCGGTGAGTATTACCCCGCGGCAGTCCCAAAAGACGGTGAGCATGACCTTTCCCGCAGAGGGTACCGTCTTTGCCTTCTTTGGTGGTGGCGAACAGGAATGTTTCCATTGTTTGCTCTGGTTTTTAGTCTCGAGGTCATAGAAATGCACCCAACAATCGTCCACAGTAACCAGTCTACGAAAAAAAATCATCTTCGTCAGCATTGCAAATGTCCAGCATCTGTGCGGATGTTTCGGCTCAATGCTCCTTTTGTCCATGACACCGCTTCATACACAACTGAACCAGATTCCCGCCAATTTCCTTTTCACACGGCACCCCGCGCGCGCCAAGTACGCGCGGAAAATGTAAATCAATAGTGTGTCTTTACAATGATACACAGCAATCCCGCTTGTCTTAACGCTTTCTTAGTAAAGTGCAAAACTTTTCGACCGCCCCTTGTAAATATAATAATCTAACGATAATTGTCATGTTATTTTGTCCAACTTATTAGCCTACACTTTTAGCGTCGCCCCCTCCCCCGGTCACATTTAGGATATTAATACTAATGCAAGTCAGTATGTAAGTGGAAGAAATTTCAGTTTTTCGTTTTTTAGTTTCCTACTTGATTTTGTTTTTTACCTTATTCAAGTAAGCCTAAAAGTCTTATCACAAATTTCTACTCTACAAGATGCTAATGAAATGTGGTATGTGCAAGAATAGTTTTCTTCCCTATTTAAAACTAAAAATGACTTTTTACCCAACCAGTCAAAAAATAAAAATAAATAAATAAACACGTAGTTGAGCTTATCTTACCTTTCTTTAAATTAATCTCTTTCTTTCCCTTTCATAATTTTTTAAAACTCATAAATCAAACATAATAAATTTATGTTAAATAACTAGCTTAAGCCAAAATGTGATTTCATTTTTCTAAGGTAGACTCTGTAGATTAATTTAAATAAAGGTTGGAAATTGATTTTAAATAATGCCAAGAAGCAACTAAATATCAACATGAACATTTAAACGTTGTGTAAAAAACAAAAGTCTAATAACCAGTTTTATACAAGACTTTGAAAAAAAAAAAAAAAACGTTTTATTATTATTTATTGGAACCCCGTTTGAGAAACCCTGACCTAGATTGTACACAGACACGAAAATTAGTGCTAAATTATTTTTTTTTTCAACACGTGATGTTTTAAAAGAAGAAGTAAACATATAATATGTTTGAATATTTGTAATTTGGATTAAGAATACCTGGAAATGTTCTAAGTCTAATATGCAACAAGTAATGTTTCATATTTTGTAAAGTCAGACATGTGGAAATTTAACCAAAAAAAAAAAAAAAAAAAAAAAAAAGACCTTACCAAGAGCCCCAAAGGAGAATAATCAAATAATACCCTTTAGGTCTCCAAGGAGCATAGGCCTTCAACAAACACATGCCAAGTCTTCCTGTCCTGTGCCATCCGCTCAAGTTCTTTCCATGTTTTCCTCATCATTTTCACCTCTGTGTCCAGTTTTTGTGTGTCTACCTCTGCCTCTCTTTCCCTGTGGATTCCAGAACTAGGACTGCCTTGTAATGCTATCAACAGGTCTATAGGAGAATAATAGTAAATAAATAAATATTATACACTTAAAGTTATGTTTCAGGCGCTCGAACTTCAAATTAAAATTTAACAAGGGACATTACAAGTTACATATGCCTGAGGATCAGCCAATGATACAGAGTTACGTCGTCTGCTGCAACAAACAGACGCTTCGCTACCCGTAATGCTGTGTTTTTATATAAGCCTGCGCAACAAGGAAGGTAATTCATTCTTTCTTAGCAACCCATAAACACTTCTAACATTAGCTATATCCGCCTAGAAACGAGACTGAACGTGTTTTTACTAGTTAAAACGAACTGCATTAAACAAACAGGAATAATAGTTCTTTTTCTATACTGTGCTTTTGTGGATAAGTTACTGATATTCATATGTTTATCTTTCTTCGATGAACTTTATTTTTCAGTTTTCACACACACACGCACGCGCGCGCGCACACACACACACGCACACACACGCGCGCGCGCGCACACACACACACGCACACCCACACACACACACACACACACACATATATTCAGAGCCGGCCCTACGAATTTTTTAAATGTAGTGCGAGATCTCGTTTTGGCAGTCTCTCCCCCCGTACTATTATGTGTTATTCTCATACGAGGGTCAGTTTTATACTATTGAGTTGCATCAAATAAAAAATCCTCATTTTTTTAAAACTTCGGGGCCCTCTTTAGCCAAGAGCCGGCTGTGCATACATACATATTTACGTACATACACTTACAAACATACATGCTTACACACATATATACATATAAATATTGTTATTGTTGATCAGAATCTACGTCATTGCACTCTGGGCAAACCCATAGGTGCGCAGTTTCCCTCAGCAAATGTCCAAGGATATGAATGCTAATTGTTCCTGTTGCGCAGAATGGCTAACAGAAAGCAAACTGAAAAAGATTGGATAAAGCCAGACTCTGGCAATCGCTATGCTGCGATTTGTTACGGTCTGGTCATGTACATTAACTAATGTCAAACAAAATAGCTTTATTGACACATATAAAAGCACACCAGAAAAGCACATGAAAAAACTTCGAAGACAAAAGCAAAACTCTGAAATATTAACATGTTTTTCATCAAACCAAAAGGGAGCCCTATCTCCAAGACAAAATTGTTCCACAATCAAGAAGCATCCACGTGTCAATCCATGCATATGATTTGACAAAGGAGAAGTTGTCGACAATGGATGCCGATTGGCTGACAACTATCCTCGAAAATTTGTCAACCAATAACAATTTTACACCTAAACATTTTAGTATTTGATTTGAAGAACATTTTGTTAAATGTAACTAATTGTAAGTATTGTTACTGTTAAATATCTCATTTTCAAGAGTTCATATAATTTGGGTGTTAGTATAAAAGAGACATTTTCCGCATAGGGGAATTGTGGATTTTTTTGTAATAAAAATAAAATAAAAATGAAGAAAATAGAAATTCCCAAAAATTGGTTAGGCACACTGCTTACTTTGTGCTAAAGTTGCACTAAAAGATTGGTTTGTAAGCATCGTCTATCCCGTGTATTTGAGGCAATAAAAATAATCTGGAGTATTGCTGGGGTTTTTAAAGATGCTAGAAAATCAGGTTTTGCATCGCTAGAACTTGAGTGGCAACCTTGACGCCGGATGCGACCTTCATACGTCCATTCCTGCTAGTTTTACGTTTGATGCCAAATTCCAGCAGTCTTAGCCTTGATGATTCATCGATTGCAGTGTCATTTTCTAATAGGCGATCATGAATTGCCTTCAGGATTTCTCTCTTATCTATCTGTCATCGCTTTCATTGCCGCGTACCCTTGCATGACCAGGACAGTAGACACATATCAGTTCTCGAAGATTCGGTGCTTCTATGGAGGTTTTCCATTCATGTCGGAGCCATCCATTTTGGACCTTTCGAAGCATGGATTGTGAGTCTGATACAATAACTGCCTTTGTTAATAAAGTCTCAGACTGCCATCTTAAGTCAGCAACAAGCTGCCTCTACCTCCATTCTCATGCTGGAAGTTGTTAATGTTATCTCGTAAGCCCCGCTATGTTCAGCGACGGTTTTACCCTTTACCCTAGCAGAGAAGCCCCAACCTGATTTCTCACCATGGATCACAGACCCCATCTGTATACACAATTTGCATCATTATCCCCGGCATGATTATGTATCAGTTGATTAATTTCCAGTTCTGCTTTCTCATTGCCCATGTTCTACACTCTCTGCCAAGGCTGATGATGACTTGCTGGTAGTTAATGCAGTTCTCATCTGACATACTAAGCACTTCCTCTTTTAATATATTTTCAACTCTGGTCACTTGCTTGATCGTCGTGTCTGCCAGTGCCATTCATGACATCTCTCTCTTTATTCTTGCTCCCTTAATGTCAGCTATGTTTCCATGCAAGGGTTGCCATTTGTCTGTGGTTACTCGCATATAGGTTTTTGCCTGGGCCATCGCATATCAGGATCTAATCTACAGGACTCCAAACATGTACCTCATTGTCACAATGGGGGTATCTCGCGTACAGCCCAAGACTATACGCATCCTTTCATTTTGAATGCGTTCCAGTCGTTTACATTGTGATATTGACAGTATGAGTATTCACAGGCCATTCTGGATTACAGACAAGACCAGCTGATGATACTCCAAGGTATTTCAACTTGTCCTACCTTTCAATTTTCTGCGCACTGACAGTAATGTCTGGAAGATCTACTTTCAATATGGAGTTATTCAAGGAACACCAAAGCACACAGGCTTTGTTGGGATTGACCTTGGAGCTGGTTTTGTCGCACCACTTAGAAACTGCCTGAAGTGATTCATGTATGCTGTTAACCATTTTATGTCTATCTGAGCCAGTCACGTTAATCTCTATAAAGTACATTGAAAAATACAGTGACATATGGTGATATGGCAGAATAAATTCAACATACCGTACAGGAGATAATTAGCATTAACACTAGTGCGAAAGGCATATCCAGTAATTCAATATGGATGTGTTTATTGTACATCGAAGCTGCCATGGTATGCAAAACTGTTAACTGTACATATACGTACGTATAAAACCGCTGGTTCTGAAAAAAAAAATGTCCATCAATATTTCATGTACTAAGAGCTTAGCAATTTAGAGGCTAATAGACATTCACGTTGATTAGACGTTTGTAGGAAATGCCCAGTAGTAAACCACACGTGAGCGTAGGCCGAAAACTGCAATATAACTTAGAACATTTTAGACATACAACACTGCATTCCAGAATCGTCAATGCAGACAGCTCGGACTGATACCAGGAAAGAGTAGAAGTTAGGATTCTGAACTTATAGGAACGGAAAACAAGTATTGGAGCACCTTTTGAATAACACAATAAGGAAACTCCACCTTTTAATACGGAACCCGGACATATATATATATATATATATATTATAATACATATATATATATATATATATATATATATATATATATATATGTCCTTAATCTAGGCACAAGCCACTTGCCTCTGTCCAGTCGAAATTTTCCCAGTAAATTAACTAAAAGAATGGTGGTTGTCATCATAAGCCCTGAGTTATATGATATACGCTCAGGGAGAGTAAAAATTCAGAGAAAAGATTCGGTTGACGGACAACGGGAAAGGCGTCTGATTAATATCAGGAAAACAAAGACTTAGCAGCGGAATTAGTTCTTTTATTCCCTCTAAAGTTTGTGTTACGAGTTTACGAGACCATTTGAGGTACGATTCTACGTTACCAGCTGTATTGTGGTTTAAAGTTTGCGATCGACACTAGCAACCTACATTCAAAGGGTTGTGAAGATACCGTACCTGCCTTGACCAGGACAAGTGACCGCTTCACAGAGACGAATTGACGGAAACAGCAGCATCAACTCTTCCGCAGTTTGGAAGATAAGTGACATTTTTAGCAGGCCAACACAACAGAACTTATTGATCTATATTCGAAAACTAAGCTTCCTAAAGCCGATTTCGATGACAAAACCTATTTTTAGTAATCGCCAGTTCATATTTATTAACATTTGGTCCAAAGTAATTTATCATTAAATTTGTTATATGTTTTTTACAAATTCATAGTTGGTTGAGTTATTACAGAGAGGAGTGTACACGGATGAGTCAGCATCGTTAATATATCTATATTTATGTGATAGGGTGGGTGAGATGATGATGTTGTGATATTTGATCACTCTCTTGCACACTCGCAACCGACCCGATCAACAATAACACTCTGATTCTTAAGGCAGGGGCTGTATTTATTTCTACAACCCTATCAGTGACATTTAAACACACGAAGCAAACATTAAACAAATAAGAAAGCGAACAAAACCAAACACCAAACAAACACCCAGCCTGTGCTCGATTGCTAATGTGTCATGTCTCTGTTCTACCCACACAGGGCGCCTCGTATCTTCGTTTTCTCTTGTCTGGACTGAATCTTCAAATAGGCCTGTTTGCCGCTCGCTATCTCTTTATATAAGCACTAGGCTAATCACTCGACTTTAGTGCGCTGCGCGTATTAATTTGGCCACATAAATAACACTCGCGATTATTGCTCTAGAAGGCATGAAAACACAAATATACACTACTATTTCTAGAGCAAAAACACAAATATACACAACTAATTTGTAGGCTTTATTATGGTCTAGTAATAAATCTTCTTGAAGACTTTGCAACAAAATCAGGCATTGAACCACGGAGACATTGATAGTGACAAGGTGGCGCTGTCACATATTCCCCGCCTGATTTTGTTGTCGTCCCGACAACATCACTACCTTTGGCGCTTCAGTCGAAATCTCTCAGATCGTTGGTGCTGCGCCTGATTATTTCTCAGCGGCGATGTTTTGGGCTCAGATTCTGTATTCGGTACAACCCGGCTGGGGACCCTCTTGGTTGTCCCGTCCCTAGTTGTACGTTGTCGGGCTGGCTGTTGCTGTGGTCTAGAAGATTCATCTACTTGTGCCGCGTCGCTGCTGGCTTGTGACGTCCGCTTGCCAGTGCATGCAGCTGTCGACTTTGTAGGGGGATCGCTCTTGACGTGTTTTACACTCATTTTGTGTGGACGGGGGCTTACGTTCCCCACAATCTGCTTTAGATGAGTTTCCTCTTCTGAACCTTGATGTGCGCCCCCTCCTATCTGCTTAGGACGGGTTTCCTCCCCTAGACGACGACCAATTTTCTCGGCTCCCTTAGGATGACAGTTGTCACGGCCATCTCTTGGTCTACATACTGTAGGCAACCTGGTTGTGGCAGTACGTCTAGGGAAAGAGCTCCTTGAGGGACAGGCGGCTATCAAATGTTCAGTTGACTTGCATTGAAAACATCTCTTCGGAAGAGGGCCTTGAGGGAATTTGGCTGCCATGTGGCCTGAGATCTCTCCCCAATTGTAGCACCTCAACTTTGTAGGCTTTCTCTGTGCCATGGGACGCCTCCTACTACCTTTACACTCTTGACCGCCAATGCCGCATACATAAATTGCTTCCATGCCCTGGACCGATGGTTTGCTGTCAAAATCTACTGGTTCATTCCTCGCCAGACTCCGGAGTCCCTTTCTGAAGATCTTGGTCTGATGTACGAATACATCAATACCTCCATCATCTGGCGTGATAAACCCCCATCCCCTGTGGACACTGTACCACTTGCAAACCCCTTTTCGCATTGTCGGTGCAACTGCGTTTGTTGGTACTGTCAGCTCACTGCTTTCGTTGACAACAGCCTGACTCTCACATACAAGAACACGCACCCCCCTCGTCGTGCTTTGGCTGTTTCCGCGGTTGACCTGGTTCTTTCTTTCTCTGCACCTCCTCTTGTGAAGGCGAACTGGTCTGTGATAGCTGTGCTAGCTGGGATTTTAAGAGAAACACTTCTGCTTTGAGTGCCTCTTCTTCATTCTGAGCTTCTGCACTCGCTTTCTGTACCAGTGTCTCTGGCTTTTTGACTTCACAGAAAACAGCACATTCCCTAGGCCCCTGACTCACGGCCTGGAAATTCCTAGTCATCTCCTTGACTAGTGGTCGCTCGCTGTACGCTTCTTCCACAATTTCCAGTAACTTCTCAGGGCTGGCCTTGGCTCCACCACGTATCCGTAATTCCCCAGACACCACTGGTGAAACGTTGTTCCAGATTACGTCCGCCTTATCTTCGGCAGTAAAGGGCGCTACCTTCCACACAGCCTCTACGTCGTTCAAAAACTCTTGCCAAGTAGGACTTGCATTTCCACCAAATCGCCTCACCTCCGGCACCTTCACGTATACTACCTTCACAGGCGCATTGATCGAAGCCATCTTGCTGCAAGACCGCACTGCTGGGTGTTTACAATATTATATTTGCTCGTTTGCTGTTTGCTCGGTGTCACTGTCTGCCTATCCTGTCGACGACGCCAATTGTGATAGGGTGGGCGAGATGATGATGATCATGTTGTGATATTTGATCACTCTCTTGCACACTCGCAACCGACCCGATCAACAATAAAACTCTGATTCTTAAGACAGGGGCTGTACTTATTTCTACAACCCTCTCAGTGACATTTAAACACACGAAGCAAACATTAAACAAATAACAAAGCGAACAAAACCAAACATCAAACAAACACCCAGCCTGTGCTCGATTGCTAATGTGTCATGTCTCTGTTCTACCCACACAGGGCGCCTCGTATCTTCGTTTTCTCTTGTCTGGACTGAATCTTCAAATAGGCCTGTTTGCCGCTCGCTATCTCTTTATATAGGCACTAGGCTAATCACTCGACTTTAGTGCGCTGCGCGTATTAATTTGGCCAATTAAATAACATTCGCGATTATTGCTCTGGGAGCTTGTACGAGCTAAATTAAATTATGTAATACTTCTTCACAAAAGTTGTCGTTGTCGCGAGAGGGTAGATGTTATTGAAATTAATAAGTATCCTGGAAAAAAGTTGTATCAGATGATACCAGGATAGTGCCAGCTAAGAGTCTGGTCTTATAAGAAATACCCCCTTTTCTGAAAAGAATAAGGGTGTATCGACATCAAAGGTAGGATCAAGCTGTATAAGTTTCTAGGTATGATGATATTGTATGTTCCTAGATTCCTATGGGCTCCCTCTCAAAATCCTCCTATGATTATATTATTATTATTATTATTGACTCTGCTAGGGGTATTAACTACATTATCTACCATCAAGAACTTGAACTCAACTTAAATAATTAAGTAAGTCTGCTGGTAAATACTTACAATTTATTTTTACAGATCTTATTTTCTTCTTGAAAATATTTAACGAAAACACAAACTTCAATTACAAAATTAAATAAATATGCACTTGAACATTGTTCCACAAAAAAATTATCAAAGGTCTCTGAATTTGTTAGAGGTTATCACTGGATTTATCTATGCCCAACATGGGTCATCATATGATTACTGTCAATACTCTTGGTGTGACTGGGATACCCTAACGTGGTCTTGTTTTTCACTCGTCTGTAGAATGAATCTGGTTCCACTTTGGTCCTGGAAGTACAGTTGCTGATCTTCCTCCCGGCAGTAGGTACTAGCTGATTTGCCCTCTGAACTCACAAGGCACTTGCTTCAGGAGTTCCCTCAATAGTGGCTGACTTTCTTATGTGTAGTTTGGTTTACAGGATATAACCCTCAGGCACATACAGTCGAGCTGTTAATGGTTGTAATGATCTGCTCTCAGTTAGATAAGGCAAAGGCACTATGCATTAACCACTGATGCTCACTGTATTTTTCAAAATATGACTGGCCTATTTCCGTTTAGAATCACACGCTATATATAGTCCAAGGTCGGACGCCCGAGAGGGTTTCCTACTCACTAGTATTTTGCGTTCCGAAAATATAGGTAAGATCTGTCTATGTGTACAAATCAGGAAAACTAAGATTTTAGTTATCTACGTTATTCCTGGAGCGATTTTCTTCATCTAAAGCTTAAAACACACCCTGTATTATTCTACATCTTCCTAGCTAATAGTCTTTTACTTTCCTAAGTGGATTCTATTCTATGCGTACTTTAAACAGCAAAATTATGGACTAACCTGAGGCTTCGATGCATTCAACCAGAGATTTCTCTCTTAATATACTACTGGTTGTAAAAGTCTCTGCACAGACGTGTAGAGCAACATCTCCAATATCGTATTGGTGACCTCTTCCAGGTGGTACTTCTTTCCTAAGTCTGTAATTAATTGTCATCCTTCACTCGTTTGCACATAATAGTCCTGGCCATTTCGACTGTACAATGCTTTAGTAAACACGGCATAAAGGTACCTTCTGATTGGTCCGTGTATCAAGCAGTTCTTACAATGTATGGCGCGCCGTTTGGTTAGAGTTACTCAGAATGATATGTTGTGAAACAGACCACTTCACGACAGTCGTGCAGATAAAAAGTTAACATTGATAAGACACATTCAACATTGTTCTTGACTTCTGAAATATTTTGTGAACACTTTCTCGATGTAGAAGCATCATCATCCTTCTATCTCTATCTCTGCCAAGAGTAATCTTGTGCGAAGGTAAGATACCTTTGAAGACCCATGTTACGACGCGTAAAATCGCCTTCTCTCTCGTCTTAAAGCTTTTCTCATACCAACTCATTCATTCTCTCTATTTTCTGTAGAATGTACACCACGTCTAAAAATCAAGAGATCTCCAATTCTTCTAAAAAAAAAAGAATAGGCATCTCCCCCCCCCCCCACCCCCACCTCTCTCTCTCTCTTTCTGGGGCATTTTCTTTCTTTAACTGGTTGAGTTCGTTCACCGGTGCTATGAACTACTGACCGGACACGGCTGTTTGTGCCCTATACCAGAGCGCTCTTTTAGTTTCGGTGACCGGAATCCTGACACCGGGTATAACATTTTCGTGTGCACCGTAAAAGACTATTTAAGTTTTTGGCGGGGAAAATCAGCTGATGTGTGTGTAAAATCAGTAAAATATAAATCATTACACACTCTTTCTGGATAAACACAGCGCTAAAATTCTTTTGTGTACTATAACTTTGTTCTCTGCTCTATTTTGGATTGCATTTTTATTTGTTTGAAATTAGTTTTGACTGAGTTACAGACTTTTGAAAACAGCGTCATCATTTGAGGAAATTCATAAAATAAGTAATCTTTTTATTAATTTAATATCTAAAAATCGGCCCATTCGTTTGAGTTTATAATTATAAAGACTTCTCGAAGGGAAGCTAACGATTATTTCCACATACTTTTTTTTTTTGGCTTCATATCTTGAGAATGTGTGGTAGTCAGTTTTGTGAGTTCGGCATTACAAGAACAAGCATATTGTCACCAGATTTTATAGCATTTAAATCACTGTAAACGCATTCCTGATACTCACAAATCTTAAATAAGGTTGTAAAAAAAAATAACTTTTTGTAAAGCACCATCTGTTTTTGCATTTTCATTCATTTATAATGATATTTAGCTACGTATATAAGCGTCAGTCGGCGTCTGTGGCCTAATGGATATGAACGCAGGTTCATAATCCAGATATACCAGGTTCGAAACCTGCTGCAGGCGGTTTGGTAGCAGATCGCTTTGTGTGGATTTTTAACAATGGTATAAGCGCCGTACCGTTCAGAAAGCAATGGCAAACTACTGAATGACAAAAATTGCCTAGAAAAATCACAAACAGCCAATAAAAGCTGGGGTTGATTGCCACGTCCTGTAAAGGATAAGCAACTAACTATATAAGCGTCAGAAAACATGTAAAGCTATAGATAGATTACTTCCACATACTTTGATCTATCTTTCAAGTCTTGTTAATCTTGTATCTATAATATTATTATTTTTTAATTGTGTATGAGATAAGGACTGTTCCATTAGTGTTCTTTGGTAGACAATCCTGTGCACACGACGGCTGCCAAAGAATTCTAAGTAACTGTTTGTATATCTTCTTTCATTCACAGATAAAGCATTCTACATCCTGGTGTTAGACTTGATAGTCCCAAATATTCCTTTATCTTTATACATACACAAGTAAACTATACTACATAACAACGAAATGGAACATACTGTTTTGCATCATATGAATTGTGCCAGTGCACTGTGCAGAGCCTGTGGCAAGAGAGCATTAACTTCAAAAACAACACGTTCAATTCAGAAAGCACTGAACTGTTCTAATTACGTTAATGATCTGTTCTTTGTGTTTGGAATTAACGTATCAGATGATAAACCCACACAGCATTCGACTATATTTTGTAAGAAGTGTTACTTACGAATACAAAACTCAAAAAGGAGGCATAATGAGAAGTGTCTTGAAACAGCCAAGTTACTATCGGAAAACAGTCAGCACATCTAGAAAGACTATGACCATAATTTAACTATAAGTGAATGTCAACTGTGCAATTATGTTGCAAAGACATCTTTTGGTGTTTTAAAAACAAAAAGCTGCTCTATCCCCTGTGATGTTCTTTCTGACCCCTCCATGTCTAGTCAGTCATTTAGTTGTAGTCAGTCAGTTGTAGTCAGTCAATTAGCTGTAGTCAGTCAGTTGTAGTCAGTCAGTTAGTTGTAGTCAGTCAGTTAGCTGTAGTCAGGATAGCTCTGTACAGTAGGAGGTTGATGTGCCTGCCCACATTAGTGATGATATTGTTCAACTGGAGGTTGATGTGTCAGCTCACATTACAGGCGATACCATTATTCATTTGGAGGTGGATAACACTACTCACCCTAGCATGCCAGTTTTTGTTGCCACATCTACACCTACCAAGTCAGTTATACATACGACAAGTACATTCACCTCGCCTGTCTTCAAAAGCGACATCACAGTACAACAGTTACTTGCTAAGCCACCTTCACAACCACTAACACAAAAGGAAGAACCCCTATTTACATCCATTGTTAGAAAAAAAAACTAGAAACAGCAACAAAATAATATCATAAAATGCAAATTCAGAGGACAGCCTATTGTACTGCAAAAACTAATTAAACATAGAAGAGAAACATCAGTCACCAGAACGCCAACAAAACGTAAGCGATCTCAATTTCTCCACATTGTTAGGAAACATATTGTTGAAACATCAACTGACTCACTAGACCTGCAGCAGGCACATGAGAGGAGAATTTATACATTCCACTATTTCCAAAATTGAAAGACGCGCCAGCGGTATTAAAAATATAACTTCACAATTAAAATTTATAATGGAAATTCATTTGTTACAAATTTCTCCATCTGTGAATGTACATAGTCCTCTTATTAAAAAAAGGAAGTTTGAATGATAATTGAGCGAAATTTTGGGGCTAGAGCAAATTATGGCAGTTGTTGCGTGAGAGTGACAGAATTAACAGAGTGTGGAAATCATTTAATAGATGTATTTATTAAATACACCTATTTATCTATTAAATTGAACATTTCGTTTTACTCATGACCATACTCGTTTTTACATGACCATCGTAATGTATGATTGAGAGATAATTGTTAGCTCTCATGTTTTGGGGACAATTTGGTGTGTTATTTTAAGGTAATAAATGTGGACTTGCAATTTAATGTTTCAATAATTAATGTTTGACGCATGAAACCAAAACAAAACTTTGATATCCATTTTCTGCAGGTTTTCTACTTTTGATTTCTGTAATTTGTTATGCATGTTGATTGTGACCGTTTTAGTGTAAATTGCATTAGAAACAAACCATAACAAAATATATAAAAAAACGTAAATTTTACACTATTTCAGACTATTATATCTTCTGTTCTAATTGTGATAAAATGTTTGTTCTTGTTCTAAACTTTACTCTAACATTTCTAGTCTAGCTTTACGCAAAATTAAAGCCGGTATTTATAATAATAACGTAGCCTAAAAACATTAATTAAGCCCTATCAAAAGTAAAATTCGCCACCTTTTTTTCCAGTTAGGAAGTTACCACGTGACCTCTGTCACGATAGCTATAAATAGCGCGGTCAGGGAAAAGGGGAAACAACTAAAAGATCGCTGGCAAACAGCCGTGCGGAGAAAGCGCTGACTGTGTGCCATAGATTTTCCCGGGCGATAAATTCTAGTTTAGCACCGGGTACAGGAAGTTACATGATATTTGACCACAGCTTGATCTCAGCGACCAGTTCCCAGTTAAGTTAAAATCACAAATACTGGTATTTTAAAGTACCTAATGCCAGTGTGTGTGGTTGGGGATGGAACTAAATGTCAACAATAGTTCAGGTCCACCACCCCTAACGTAGGCAGATTAAACCCGCCAAACAGAACAGGAAATTTAGGCGCATTCTATAGCTAGCAGCCGCAGCCAGCAGACCCTGGACAAGATTGCTCCAAAATTGCCGAGGGAGCCATGTCCATCTTGAACAGCATAGTGCTTAGCTGGGCGAGTGAGTAGATCTAATATTGTTCTATGAATAACATGAATAATAATCATACGTTTATCTACAGCATATTAATGCAGTATCTTTTGTTAGACAAAGTTCTAAATGCACTTTCATCTTCACGGTGACAGCAATTAATGTCCTTGATTTTGTACAGGAGACTACGGCACTATGTACACTGAAGGTTTCATCTATAAACCACCCTTGTCATGTTTTATACTGAATGATTTCTACTGTATGATTTCAGCCATGATTATCCTTGTCATATTTTAATCCTGAACTGATTTCTGAAATATCCTTATTATGTTTTAATGTGTTTATGTGCATGTATCCTGTGTTATGATGGAACTATCAGGGTATATGAATGTTGGTAACGTAACCATAAAACTATGTGTCACGAAGTGGATTTAAGTTTAGAGTGTGTCTGAGTGTATAGACAAGACACTAGTATTAGAAAGACTGAAAAGATAGATTAGATGGAAATGATGGTGACTGCGAAAAAGATGAGACTATTGGCTCCGAGGGTGAGAACCGAGATTGACTCTCCCTCGCCACTCTGGACGTCTTTGATAGCTATAGCTCAACACCTCTTACTGCCCTAAGGAGATAAGGTTTAATGAAAGATCACATACACCACGATACAGACAACATATAGCTACTGTACGTAAATAAAGAGACCGATCCAGACTACAATTTAAAGTTTATTTACAGCACACACAAAAAACAACAATCAAGGACGTATCAAAGAAATAAATTGCGTGTTCGCACACATGAAAACAATCAAAGCACAATTAAAATGATTTATCATCAACCCCAACCATTTTCCCACAATTTCAAACCTGTAAGGGAAAAAGAATTTAAGATTAAACCAAAACCCCACTGAACTTGGTGGGGTCTCGGATTTCGAGCCACCACTCCAACTATCTATTCTGAATTATAATTCTAACTCCACTGTTCAGCTGTAGACCCTATGAATTGTCTACACAATCTCTGCAGGACTTCGTTTCTACACAGCCTATACTGAAACTCCCGAACACTGCTCCCCAACAAACTTCATCACTAAAATCTCAGCAGCTGTCCTCTGCTATGATCTTTAACAAAACTCGCTATCAGTTCTGTCTCTCCGCTCTAACACCTTCAGAAGGAATTTTAACCCTATTTCCCTCCACGAATAGTGTAGCTGATGACTTGGGTTTATAGACTGGATACTGGACTTGAAATTTAGCTGCTTCACTACTGACTAATCTGGATTCACCTGCCCGGTTACCCCTCTCTGGGTTTAGGGCCGTCGGCTTTATTGTGGCCGAATTTACACACACCCAACCTCCAGGCGATGTGCCTCCTTTGGAGTTGATATATCGAGCTTAGAGTTCGGGATTTAAACGATGAACACGTTCCGGCTGAAGCATGGGGACTTCATTGCAAGAGAACTGGTTCGTTCCCGCTGAAGATTTGTGCTTCACTGCAAGAGAACTGTTTCGTTCCTTCTGATGCCCACTGACTTGGCGCCGGTACCACCGCGTCACCAGTTCTCTTTCGCCTCTGGCGTTGCCTCGTCTCTTCTACTCCTGAGAAGAACGATTTCTTTGGTAAGCTGTAAGGTCAAAGTGGCACCGTCTCTGCGTGCCGTGAAAACGTTATGCTGTGGGACAAATAATACAACAGATATACCACACATCAACTTAACACGTCTCTAACATTTAACTCCCTTTAAAACAATGCAGCTCCCCTGCTCTATTCCCGCCCCAGCGATACATAATTATTTATGCCGCAAAAAGTCAGCCTACCATAAACTTCCCTTCTCTTTTCTCCGCCTGTTTTCCAAAGTAAACATCGCCCAGGTAATAACCTAATAAACTCTCAGCCACGTGCTGACCTAATTCTTTCGTTACGACTGGCTGCACAGGTATCAAAACAATTCAACTCCTGTCCGTAATACTTTGGGCTACTTCTACACTGACACTTGGTGATTCAATGATTAACCCCAATTAAAATTAGACCTACTCTAGGACAAATTAATTCATCTCCGTAATATTAATTACATCTCTATGTAATTAAAATTATTCCCTTATCAGAAATATAAATTGCATCTCACGTCTTCTGATTACACAACAATGAAATGCACAATAAATAACGTACAAAAATGACGCTAATATATATATACTGCAACATTTATGAACAATAGAAGTTATCAATTAAACCACGAATTTAAATACACGCGCTCCCGCATTCTCAACAAAGTTAACTTCACTCCTCCTCATCCATCTGAATATCGTCCCGAATTACTACTCAATTTAATAACAGTATACACGTGCTTCAATTTACACAAATCCGCTCCCATATATTCTGTAAATTATCATAAAACAAAGATGCGTGATTTTCTACAGACTTATTTTTAAATATTACAGAGTACACACTTATATCTCAAAATCTTTACTCTCTCCTAGATACGGCTATATTCATAGAAAGAATTTATGCACCCTTACATTTCCAGTTTATCTCTAAGATCGTAATTGATGGCGCTGGCGTTAAGAAATTAAATTAAAACTTCCTAATAAAACTTCACGTCAACCGGCTAAGATCTTATAAGAATCGAATTCTAAGTCCTACGCTAAATTAACTATGCACATACCAATATTCGAATTTCCCACTTTTAAGAGCAAGCGAATATGCTTAAATTACACGGCTGGATTTTGGAGACCAAGAGGACGCAAATTAAAATATTCTGTTATTTATAATTAGAATAACCGCCAAAACTTCCACGCCATACGTCATAGCATCGCGTCTCTCTGGAACCAATAATATCCCGGAATTTCATAAACTATTGAAATCCCCCAATGATAATGCCGGCCCTTCATGACTCATGCTATTATCGACCGCGCGTCCAAAAATTGCATAATGTTGCGTTGACTGCGTGAGCGCAATTAACTTTTGATTCGTACAACTTAAGTTCGACGTTATCTGGGTAGTGTTCCCCCCCCCCCCCAAATCTCACGCGCTTACTACAACAAAAGTTACCGCGATTATTTACACAAGGAAAATGAGACTACGTGATCGCGATTAATTTAAGGAAAGGAAGACTGGTGCAATCGGTACTAAAACCTATAGTAATCCCTATAGGAAAAACCTGCAATACATTCCCTACAAAACAAGACTAAGCTCCACTACTATTCATAGAGAAGAAACATGGGGCAGATTAGATAAAACCCGACCGTAATCCGCTCCTGAAAAAACGTAAATAATACAAGGAGAAGAAACTTGGGGCCTGTTGAAAAAATAAATTACAGTACATTATCACACTATGTAATAACTAGCAATAACCCGCCAAAATTGGCAGGTTGTTAATTATAGGGTGATGTTTCTGTTACATGTACTAGTAGTACAGACAGTACTATCACTACTGTGGTCATTTCATTGCAGACGACCGTCTTTAGATATTTGTAGTGAAAATTAAATAGATGTATTACATATGAAGACATTGATTAACCCAACCTAAATGACATGTAGAGCAGTGATAATGGTCTAATGGACCGTAAATGGAATAAATAACTAACATTTCTTTCATGACAACTCGTAATTGTTCTCGCGTCTATTAAAATCTTGCCCTGGTCGACTTACCGCCTATGAGACGCCTTGGTCGACTTACTGCCTCTGAGAACAACGTTTGAAGTTTGACGAAACTCCAGTTCATGAACTGTTTATCAATCGGGTTGTTGGCTTCTTTCCATAATCAAACTGTTCATGCACACCTTCATTTGCGCACTATTTTTATATTTTCGCGTCAGTACATATAAGGGGAAACAATATAATTATTGTCTAACTTTCAACCACAGTTGCACCCCTTTAGCTGTGCTTGAAAGTTAATGCACTCTCTCGAAAATAAACAAAAGTGCGCTAATGACGGTGTGCAAAGTGTGACAGACCGACCGACCAAGTACTTACGCGGAAATTATGTATTTTGATGGTGACTTGACTGACTTGTAAGCCAATGGTTCTCAAAGCTGAGACCAGAAACACACTGCAATATATTTAATGCTCAAGTAGCAAAAATGTAAATCAGTGGTTCCCAAGCCTTCGCAACAAGGACACCCCAACAGGTTTTACGGTAGCATGCGGGACTATAACCCAGTGGTTCTCAAACCATTGGTACCAGTGACCCCAAATTGATTTGACTGCTCTATGGGCACAAGGTAGACCAGTGGTTCTCAAGCTCTTGATGACCACATCCCCTAAACTTCACAGTTGATGAAGCTAACAGCCCATGGGTTGGAAATCACTGCGGTAGACAAGCAGGAAGCCAGATATAGGTTGAGATCCACCTGTATGCTTATAACGTCAGTTATGTCATAATATTTAAGATGAATAATAGATAGCACATTGTAATTGATATTATGGATGCTGTTTTAATGTTATTTCTGATGGACGGTCAGCGTCCAACAGATATGGGAAATGGCCTCTCTGGCAAGACCACTAATGGAGCTTGAATTGTTTGCCAATCCAGTCCTACCAGGTGGTCCTACCAGGAGACCTAGCCATATGCAGTGTTCTCGAGGTCCGACATAATCCATCCCAGTTGGTGATGAGCCCTGTGTCAAGACAGAGGAAGCAGCTCCTGCCATCCTCTGAAACCCTACTAGAAGTACTTGCCTTACTGGACCTGGAGTGCTGGGACAGATTGAACCCCTTGGCAACAAGATAACATAAATTCAGCAGCATCTGAGATGAGTAGTTTAAAATGCCAGCAGAACCAGAATAGAATAGTTAATTGTCCACAGGATGCAAAATTTACTCTGACTTGTTTCAGAACTATAGATAATTTTGTATCCCACCCATAAGAACTTATAGTTGTAAATGTTTGAACATATAATCTATCATCATTTTGTAAAGTTCATTTCAAGTATGAGAGAATCTATCTTCAATTTTGTAAAATTTACATAACAGAGTCTGTTGTTATTTTTCTTGTAATATTTCATTGGGTTATATAGTTTTAGTAATTTAAATCTACACCTTGGTATTGAGGATGTAGCATGGTTTGCGAGCATTTTGGTTTTAACTTGATTCGGATGGTCGCACCCTGCAACACCTCCACTAAATAGAATAATAAGGTTCCCGTAAAACGTTGGATGACACGTTAGGCCGAGTAACAAAAGAGTCTTTGTGTAGCCTCCGGGCATATGACAGTGTTTTTGAATTGTGTGGTAGAACCACTAACTAATGTGTATAACCGTCAAAGTAGTTGCTTTTAAAGCTAATGAAATAGTAATGTGTTCAAGGACCAGTGAGTCCAGAATTATGTAAGGCGTTAGGATTTAAGCGCAATAATTCTTTTACGCGATATTCGAGAAATACGAACGCGGAGTTAATAGATAATGGCTATTATAGCCTGGCTAGTGATGCCAAACTGAGTTTATTATGTAGACAGAGTTTCGACGTGAATATTAGGCAGTGCTCCTTAATAATAATGGAACAGTTAGCAGAAATGTATTAATAATGCGTAACTATGCTAATTGTGCCAAGTATGTGGCTAAAGATAATGGACGATAATTATGACAGTAAAATAACAGACGCACAATGTCTGATGAACTGTATACCATGAACCGCGATGTATCAAATTCCTCTAATGTGGAAATATGTTAAGTCGATAACTCATGATGTAAATATGGAGAATTATTAAACTATGTGTAAGTCGTCCAAATGAGACTTATTCAATGAAGTCGTTCAAAAGTTCCAGTTCTGACTGTAATATGAATATTGACCGTTGACCTCTAACGTATTGGTCATAATAATACAACTCAGTCATATCAATAAGAAATTGAAAGAAATACTCAAATATCTGAAAATATAGAATGATCACCGTTGCAGCACAAGACGATACTTCGTGAAAGACAGAAGTGAAGAAATAACATTGCATGATACTCAAGTACGAAATTACAATATTAGCCCATATAAGAAAAGAAGAAAGTCTGCAACACCTGGGGGCAGAGCCATAATTACACCCAATCAAGTACAAGTACAGATAGTAAAGGGGTCTGATTCGACGATTGATTGTCTAATTTATTAACGCAAAAAAACTATGACAAAACAAGAAAATATCAAATCACCAACATCAAATAAAAAAAAAGCATGTATTAACTTGAGAGACAAACAAGGCTAGTAATAATAGGAATCAAAAGATTAATCAACTTAGAGTCAAATTCCTACTATTATTGGGTAGATGTAAACTAATCCTTATGCGGGAACCTTGAAATAAAGAAGTCCCTACACACACACACAATAACCCACTGACTCCTCTGGTCAGCCACACAGCTATTCAGTTCAACTTAGTGACCCTGTCCCGCAGTTCATTCAAGCTTCCCCCGCTCTAAAATTTAACAGTGCACTCCCCAACAGTCTTTATTCATCGGCACACTTGTGTTTATATTCCGCTTGAAATTACAGCTTGTTGGTGGATCGCATATAGGAGAGATGTTCACCCTATCCTCTCCCAATGTGCTGCTTCAAATCCGTGGAAACAACTCCACTATAACTCCCCCACTGGAAACAAATTTTCAGGACAAATGTTTAAGTCCTCTAGATGTACAGGTGGGCCTTAAATCCAGGATCTAAAGGGGTGGCGATGAATGCACTCAAGAGTAAACATACGATGGGGTTAATCAATCCAATATTGGCGCTGGCCCACTACTCCTGTGGCGGCGCATGATAATATGGATGAAGTAGAGCTGGCGATGACTACATGGTGTTAGAACTGGCGTTAATGTGTAACTCTATGAAGTTGATGCCAGTGGAGCATGGGCGCTCCACTTACTTTGCGGCTGTGGCGTAAAATTCCCAGCACGGGAGATCCCAAATGTACCGGTATTAGAGTGCTGATAAAACGAACGATTGTAGTTCGTGTGAACACCTCAATGTAAATGGGTTGCTGATTCATCCTGCCTTTCCAGGAAGGCAAAACCGGCCGATGGCTCCGAGTTCCCTTACTCAGTCAGAGTTTACCGGGTTTTGCTGTAAGGAAATCATATTCAAAAATCTATTATCATCTAGCCAACATAAATGTTACAACATAGAAAACAAGGCAATTGCATAGTCAGGTACAGAGTAACTTATTTACAATCTTTCCCATCCCAAGCGCTGGTCAGTGCTGACCAGGTCCCACAGTGTATCTCTCTCTTCCCTTATCTCTCACTGACTGTTAAATAAACAAACAAGCCGGTATGTGCCTTGGGCCTACATGATAGCTGGCAACTTGCATAATCAGGGTTACCCACGGCTAGCGTGAAGCGGGTTAGGTATAAAAACATTCCTGCCTCATTTACCTGGCGCGGAACTGACCTTACATCGTATCAGCCAGTTCTTCTAACACACAGGCGTCTAAACGAAATCGCCAAGCCCGTCTAAGGTTGTCTTGCTGGGCTGCGGTACGCTTAATACTTTCATGCACTCCATATGACAACAATATCAGGCTACTCTAGATAAACCTCTAAATGAATTACAAATATCCATATAGTAAACAAGTAATCAAATAAATTAAAGCTACTTTATGTGAAAAAATTTACAACGATCCGCCAAGGAGGCCAGAAGGAAAAAAGCAATCGCTTATGGTTACACTCTGTGTTAACAATTATTCTATAAGTAAAACAAGTTAGATATATGTACACTTCGTGAATAAGAAGATTCTCTAGAAAGGCGTTAGTGAAACATCTAAAATACTTAACCATTTTGCTTTAGAAAAGACAACCTTTACGTGGCATACAAACATAATTTCCAAAAAAACTAACTATAGCTTCTTAGTGCTTGTTGGGTAATGGCGGCGCTTTAAAAACAATGATAGAACCCACTTTAATGAACTTACTCTGACTAAGTATAAATCCCAAGAAACAAATTAACAACTACCAAGTTACTTAAGGATTCTTACCGAGATTGTGAAGAATTTCCTACACTAAAGTAGCTGGCAAACTGCACAGAGATCTCTACCTTCTCACGACAGGAGTTCCAGGGACTGAAAGCATTTAGAGACAGAAGAGAACCAAATATATAGTGCAACTCGGGCAGCAGGTGTTCAACATCTGGACAGAAAACGCAGAAAACAAATCGTAACTTTCCCCGGAGGATTCTCCTGGCGACGCAATACAAGAAGAATTTGCATAACGGAGCGACTGCTCTTACGCTGCACGGGTCCCAGACTTTCCCTGGAATCAAAAACACAGGGAAGTTTTTGACTCCCGGCGAGGAGCGTCACAAAGACACTCTTACCAGTGTTAAAAGATCTTTCATCTCTGCTGGTCACGTACGCGGGAGAACCAGAAGAGCTAACTTGTCAGATCAAAGTGACATGCTAGCAGCTACAGAAACTTAGAACAAAGATGAAAAATAGGCGTGTCTAAAATAAAGAAAAAATTTGAGAGAGTGTTAGCTCCACCCTAGGGCCAAATTGTTGAACACAGCGTCACACCCAGGCAAAAGCCTTTATGCGAGTAACCACAGACAAACGGCACTCCCTGCATGGAAACATAGCTGACATTAAAGGAGCAAGAATGAAGAGAGGGATGTCATGGATGGCACAGGTAGAGACAACGTTCAAGCAGGTGACCACAGTTGAAAATATATTCAAAGGAGAAGAGTAGAGTATGTAAAACGAGAACTGGATTAACTACCAGCAAGTCATCATCAGCCTTGGCAGAGAGTGTAGAATTTGGGGTAATGAGAAAGCAGAACTGGAAATTAATCAACTGATACATGATCATGCCGGGGATAATGATGACAATTGTGTATACAGATGGGTCTATGATTCGTAGTGAGAAATCAGGTTGGGGCTTCTCTGCTAAAAGTAAAGAGTAGAATCGTTGCCGAATTTAGCGGGTCTTACAAGGTAACAACTTCCAGCATGGAGGTAGAGGCAGTTACTGCAGCCTTAAGGTGGCTAACTGAAACTTCATTAACAAAGGCAGTCATTGTGTCAGACTCTCAGTCCATTCTTAGAAAAGTTCAAAATGGTTGGCTACAGAAAACATTCATAGAAGCTTAGAATCTGCGTGAGTTGGTGTGGATCTACTGACCTGGTCATGCAGGGGTATGCGGTAATGAGAGAATTGATTGACAGACTAGCATCAAGAGCACCCACAGTAGGGACACTGGATATGGATAAGGGAGAAATACTGAGATCAATTAATGATCGCCTGTTAGAGAATGCCATTGCAATAGATGACTCATCAAGGTTAAGACTGTTGGAATTTGGCATCAACCGTAAGGCTAGCAGAGATGGGCGTATGAGAGGATGCATCCATCGTGGATACAACTAGCGAGCTGCAGGAACAGTTAGTATTCACACTCTTCGACATATACTGAGGGAGACTGAGCACCTATGGGTTTGCCCGGAGTGCAGTGATGTCGATTCTGTCCAACAATAACAGTAACATTATATCTTGAACAAATACTGTAAATGCCTGATGTGGCGGTTTTTTACGATACGATCAAATATTTAAGGTTCGACTCTAACTTATGGTGATTGTTAAGTTCATTTAAGCTGTTGTGTTAATTTGTATCAATCCTTCTTTGAAATAAGTTTATGCAGAATATGGAATAAAAGTACTGCAAAATAAAGAATAGAAAAGGCTTGACCACTGTGGTGTCGGCCTCTTGGTGTAGCACATCCTCTTATACCCAGAGACTGATATGCTTGATGACGAGTTACATCCTCCTCCACTTGGTCCTGGTAACTGACGCTGCAGGCTTAACACAAGGGATGTAGAGAAGCAAACCTTGATAACAAACCCGTTGCGCTAGCACCATACACACACTCAGTGATTGGAAAGAAGCCCGAAAGAACTGGCCTGAGGAGTTGGAACCAGTATACACTGAGCCCATATAACTAGAACCCACCGTAAATTCTCATAGACTCAGGAAGCGACGATTCTGATCCTTTGAACTTGATCATAAGCCGAAAGCCCAGACGATCTCGGAACAACTAGCATGCAATTTGATGGCGAAGAATAGACAAAGTGAACCGTACCTTGGCTACATATCACGAGAAGACGCAGAAACGCCCTCCTTATCCCCTCTAGTGCTAGAACAGTAGATTCACAGTCACCCCAGCATTACAAAGTGCAGACACACTTTACAATATTGGGCCAAAGATACTGCTGGATCTTCAAGAACAATATATTTCTTACACGCATTCAGTCTGAACCACTGAGCTTATAGAATTTTGAGTTCAGTGCTCCTGAACGGAAACAGCTGGAAATGCCAACGTAAAAGTACGGCCGACAGCCGTGCTTAGTAAAATGAGCTGGCTGGCAGCAGTGAAGCAAAACTATTATTACCTTTATTATGATATATTTATAATTTTACGACTAAAATTTAATTACAAGAAACCACCACTTAAACAGCCACTTAGACACCTTTGAAGACACATACTAGATACTCTTGAGTGTTGGTCTCGCAATAAAATAAAAATTAATTTTTTATCCCATCCCAACTAACATAATTACCGATGTATGTTACGTCGGTCGGTCTCACTCAAAATAGTAACTCGCGCCAGAAACAAAAGTGCGCAACGCACGGTGTGCAACTTGCGCGGCGTGGGTGTTATACAGGGTGTTTATAAAGTAGCTGTGCAGTGAAATTTACGCCCGGGCGAGACTACGTCACCAGAAATGTGGTTATATATAAGTATATGAGGAGAACTGCCGTAAGACGGGGTAAAACAGTTGAAAAAAAAAAAAAAAAACACACACACACACACACAAATAGTAATACGTCTTACAAGGAGAAGGACAAGAAAAACCTACGTTGCGGCCACAAGGCCTTCGTCAGGGACAGACAAACAAGAGACAGGAGGGAAAGAAAATGAGAATTAAGTAGAGAACATGAAACTATAAAAATAAGAGAAAAAAACTCCCTTAATATTAAGTCCAGTCACATGTGAAATGTGGTTTTCAATTGGGGCTTGTTGTGTAATGCTGCACACGGGATTGTGGAACACAGCATTGGAACACAGAATATCATGACGTAAATTTGCATCATTCGTGTCGTAATTTCTAAAATATTTTTCAAATTCACTGCACAGCGACTTTATAAACACCCTTTATAAAACAAATACTTTAGTTTCATTATTTAATTTTTTTTTTATTCTTTCATGAAATTAGTTGCGCTCGACAAAGACAAAGTGCATAAAAATTGGTGTGCATGAGCCCTCACCCGATGTACAAATCATGAAAATTTGAAAGTTTTTGTTAAAACCACTTATTATCAGGGAACACTCTTTGAAAACAATGCACGCACTTTCACACGAAATATTGTCATCAAAGAACTTTTAAATTGAATCTAAAATAACATAATTCTCGCCGTGTGTACGTTGGTCACAACTGAGGAATGCAACCGTGTTGAAAAATTGTATTGTTTCCATTATATATACTCTCCCGAAAATAGTTACAATCAACAAAGAAAAGCGTTCAAATGACGGTGTTCATGAACAGTTTGATTACACTGTATAATGGAAAGAGACCAAAAACACTCTAAGAATGTACTTCTATCTGCTCATCTGGGAACGGAAACAGCACACTATAATTAAAAACCCGTCAAGTTTGACGGGTTATTGCTAGTCAACACATAAACTTAAAAAAACAACAACAGAAGAAGTCACGTTTGTTTTGTCGTGATGGACGAGTTTTGACTTGCTCTTATCAAGTTACCAGCAGGCAATATACATTCCCAAAAGTTTACTTTGCACTTGAGTTACACTTCAGCAGCTACTCTGAAATATAGCGGTCTCATCTTACCGTCACCTCTCCATTACAAATCATAGTAGCATTTTGTTGTTTATGGCAAATTGTTTTTTGGTATAATGAACTGTTTTAAAGGAAAAACTACTACATTACTTCCGTAGTAAACCGCCTCACGATGCTTAGGGTTTTTGTTTTGTTTTTAGACTAAATCTTTGGTGTAAGATCTGCTTATTCGTTTCAAAATTTAACAATACTGTAAAAAAAATCAAGAAGTGTGTCGCTATATATATATATATATATATATATATATATATATATATATATATATATATATATATATATATATATATAAATATATATATATATATATATATATATATATATATATATATATATATATATATATATAATAATAAAAAAAAAAATAATAATAATAATAATAATAAATTCTTTAAGCACCAAACACGGCGCATAAGGCAGAAACCAGTGCTCTCCAGGTTGTTCGTTGTGACGGCACTCCTCTTAGCTCTTGCACATTATTTAGGCCCAACGTTCTTCCTTCTCTTATTATTGTTCTTCTGAGTGTTTCTTTTGGTCTTCCTTTTTTCCTCTTACCCTCAGGAACCCAAGTGAGCGCCTGTAGTGGTATTCTGTTGTTTTGCATTCGTAGGACATGACCGATATATGACCATCGTCTTTTTCCTTATATAGTCGGAGACATATTTCTGCCTAGAGTCTTCTCTTATTTGTCGATTAGTCTTGAATTCTTTCCAACTGATGTTCATGAGTTTTCTAAGACATTTGTTCTCGAATGTATTCAGCTTGTTCTCCAATGATTTTGTTATTTTCCAACTCTCACAGCCGTATGTTAACACTGAGATAACATTCGAATTAAACAGACGAAGCTTGGTATGTATATTCAATGATCGTAATTTCCAAATGTTAGATAATCTATTGAAGGCGCTAGCTGCCAAAGCAATTCTAGTATGGATTTCTCTTGTTGTGTCACCATCCTGAGTCATTTTACTGCCTAAATAATTGAAACTTTCAACTTTCTGTAGTTTTTTCCCCGTTCAAGATGATATCAAAGGTCTCGTTAGAAAAGTTCATAGCTTTAGTTTTAGAGGCATTTATTTGGAGACCTATTTTAACCGAGAGATGACACAAATTATTTATTGCTTCTTGGGACTGTCTTGGTGTTGAACTTAAGAATGCTACATCATCTGCGAAATCCAGGTCCTCCAGGAATTTTCCATTTGTCCATTTTATACCCAATTGTTCATTGTGGGTATAGTTTCTCATAACCCAATCAATAGCTATTCCAAAAAGTAGTGGTGACATAATACAGCCTTGTTTCACCCCTGTTTCTACTGTAAATCATTCTGTATTCCCTTTATTTGTTCTAACACAACATCTTGCATTGTCATATAGCGCTTTGATTATATTCACATATTTTGTTGGAAAACCATAGATTGTAAGTATCTTCCACAATGATGGGCGGTGTAGACTATCAAAGGCTTTTTTGAAAATCGACGAAGGTGATAATAAGTGGCGATTGCCTTTCCACTGATTCTTCTATAATTGTTCTTAGTGTGAATATTTGATCAATACATGATCGTTTCGGCCTGAAACCCGCTTGTTCTTCTCTGATCTTTTCGTCAGCATGCAATTTAAGTCTTTCTAACATCATGCAACATAATAATTTTCCAGGTACTGATAATAGAGATATACCACGCCAGTTATTACAGTCTGATAGATCACCTTTCTTCGGTAACTTTACAATAATACTGTCTTTCCATTGTTGTGGTGGTTGTTCTTCTCTCCATACTTCATTTATAATATCTAAAATTCTCAAGAGGTTGTTGTCATTAACTGCTTTAATCATTTCCCCTGAAATTTCGTCAACTCCAGCAGCTTTAAAATTTTTTTAATCTTTTAACGGCTTGTTTGATCTCGTCCAGCGTGAATTCATCGCAAGTTATTGGCAAGGTGGTTGTGGGTGTTTCATTATTAAAATCAGGTGTTACTGTTGGTGGTGGTCTGTTTAGCACCTCCATGAAGTGCTCAGCCCATCTCTTCATTTGTTCTTTTTCTGTTGGTATTGAATTCCCTAATTTACCTTTAACAGGTGTTTCCATAGCAGTAGGCTGGTGACATAGTTGTTTTGTAATTTGATAAAGGCACCTACTATTACCAGTTCTTGCAGCATTTTCAGCTTCTACGGCCAGTTCATTGATGAAATGTCTTTTATCTCTTCGAGTTTTTGTCTTCACTTCTTTATTTAACAAGTTATAAGTTAGTTTGCAAGATTCAACTGCATTATGTGTACTTGCCGCTAGTAGTTTAAGTTTTGCTGTTTTCCTTTCTTGTATTTTATCCCAAGTATCTTCTCTCATCCATTTTTTCTTTTTATGTACTAGGTATCCGGTGGTCGCTACTGCTGCTTCTGTCATTGCTGTTCTCAGTTGTTCCCATTTAGTATCGATTGTCTTGGTGGTGATATCGTTGTCAATTTTGCCTAAAGCATCGAAATAGTTGTTCATTTTGACATTATATTCCTCCTTTATATCATTTGATTGCAGTCTGTGTACATCTATTCTTCTATTTTTATTCTGTTGGTATAACTTCTTCAGTTTAATTCTCAGTTTAGCTATGCAGAGGTTATGATCGCTTCCGATCTCTGCACCTCTGTATGCTCTGACGTCTTGAACTGATGAGCGAAATTTAGCGCTTATGCAGAAGTGATCTATCTGGTTCTTAGTTCTGCCATCAGGTGAATTCCATGTTATCTTGTGGATATTCTTATGTGGAAAGATGGTGTCTGCCACAACGAGGTTTGATATTTCACAAAGTTCTAGAAGTCTTTCGCCATTTTGATTCATACAGCCTATGCCATGAGTACCGAGATATCTTTGTACTCCATCGTTGTTGTCACCTACTTTGGCGTTAAAATCACCCATGACTGCTATTATGTCATGCTTGGGTATTGTGTTGATGGTACTTAGAAGTGTTTCATAGAAGTCATCTTTTGTGGTATCAAGAGCGTCGTTAGTTGGTGCATAACATTGTACAATTGAGAGCTTGAAAAATCGTGTCTGAAATCTAGCTAATATTAGCCTCTCATTGATAGGTACCCAGCTGATAAGCGATGCTGCTGCTTTCTGTGTCATTAGGATGGCTACTCCCTCTGTGTGACGATTATCATTACTACCAGAGTATATAATTTGCTTTTTTTTCTTCTGAAATATATTTTATGCCCTTCCCCGTCCATCTACACTCGCTGACACCCAATAAGTCCAACTTATAATTATCCATTTCTTTAATTACTTCTTCCAATTTTCCGTCTTGATACATAGTTCTTACATTCCAGTATCCAATTTTAAAAATCTCCTTAGCCCCCAAGATATTAGAGTGAGTCATGTTTACTGTCGAGCCTGGTTCTGTTTCGGTAACAATAGCTTGTTTTACGATAGTGAATTGTTAAATCACTGATCAACCCTCCGATCCAACCGACCGATTCGAGGGTTTCGAGGTCAGTTATAGGAAAATATCTACACCACTAGATACTCTGGTGTATCTTTTATTCTATAATTTAACATAACATGGTACTATCCATCGAAATATACACATTCCTGATGTTTTTCTTTCGGCGTCTAAGGTGAGAAACGAATTTCACCTCCATCTTGGAAGGGTAGATATATATATATATATTGCAGTTGGAAGCCTGCACCAAGAGTTCACATGCTCTTGCTGCTTTAATTTATGTAGCAGTGTGATCGACACGATGAGGCTACTAGCTCCGTGAAAAACCTCTATATAGACAAAGAAAGACCAGGACAAGTACTTCATCATCCATGTCGCACAAAGCAACTATATAGAGGTTTTTCACGGAGCTAGTAGCCTCATCGTGTCGATCACACTGCTACATAAATTAAAGCAGCAAGAGCATGTGAACTCTTGGTGCAGGCTTCCAACTGCAATGGTGGTCCATGCTCCATAGCAGTGGCGTCACTAGGGGGTGGGGGTGCGGACCGCACCGGGTGACACCATCAGAGGGGGTGACACCAAAATGACTGTCTATAAAATGTGTGTGCAGTTTTCAGCAGAAATTTATTATTTTTTATAAAAATATCCCTGTAGTTAGTTATAACCACAAATACATTTTTCGTAAGCCCAGCTTACATGTACTGTATCAATATACGTACAAGGCTAAAACTCTATGCTAATTTACTTTTTGAACTTTCTAATGCGCTCCGGTCAGAGCTGTCATTATTACCCAATTACAATGACGCTTCGAATCACGTGGTTTCGTCTGCTTTAAAGGTGTAATTTTAATTTTTCTAGTTGTTATGTCAGTACTATTGCCATTAATAAATTCTAATAATAAATTCTTTAAGCACCAAACACGGCGCATAAGGCAGAAACCAGTGCTCTCCAGGTTGTTCGTTGTGACGCCACTCCTCTTAGCTCTTGCACATTATTTAGGCCCAACGTTCTTCCTTCTCTTATTATTGTTCTTCTGAGTGTTTCTTTTGGTCTTCCTTTTTTCCTCTTACCCTCAGGAACCCAAGTGAGCACCTGTAGTGGTATTCTGTTGTTTTGCATTCGTAGGACATGACCGATATATGACCATCGTCTTTTCCTTATATAGTCGGAGACATATTTCTGCCTAGAGTCTTCTCTTATTTGTCGATTAGTCTTGAATTCTTTCCAACTGATGTTCATGAGTTTTCTAAGACATTTGTTCTCGAATGTATTCAGCTTGTTCTCCAATGATTTTGTTATTTTCCAACTCTCACAGCCGTATGTTAACACTGAGATAACATTTGAATTAAACAGACGAAGCTTGGTATGTATATTCAATGATCGTAATTTCCAAATGTTAGATAATCTATTGAAGGCGCTAGCTGCCAAAGCAATTCTAGTATGGATTTCTCTTGTGTCACCATCCTGAGTCATTTTACTGCTTAAATAATTGAAACTTTCAACTTTCTGTAGTTTTTCCCCGTTCAAGATGGCATCAAAGGTCTCGTTAGAAAAGTTCATAGCTTTAGTTTTAGAGGCATTTATTTGGAGACCTATTTTAACCGAGAGATGACACAAATTATTTATTGCTTCTTGGGATTGTCTTGGTGTTGAACTTAAGAATGCTACATCATCTGCCATTACATTAAGTGATATACGGGAATTACGATTTACGAGAAAGATTAGTAAAAAAAAACATTACTAAGGATTCTGTATGGTCTGGTACGGTAGGAGGTCCATGGGGGTGATACCATGAGTTACCGCGCTGGGTGACACCAACCCTAGTGACGCCACTGCTCCATAGGGAGTTAAAAAAAGAAAAGTAAGAATATATATAACTCAAGTAACAAGACAGTCCTATTGTATGTCCCTGAAAGCATAATATAAAATAATGAATAACAACAACCAAAAACATAACAGACTTTCAATAAATGGATTCTTGCATGTGGCACGTTTGTCTCCTCTGCTCTGCAGTAGTGGTTCACCAATGCCCAAACTCTGAGTAAAAGGATGTGAGTTGTAAAGGGTATCAATCTTCGCTCAAGAATACTCATGGCAGAGATATAAATATAAGAATGAAACTTCTATTTAAGGATGCCTCACATGAATTTTACAGAATGGTAAGTATAACAACTGAGATCATCTAAGCCGTTGTGAACTTATTATTCTTCGCTAGCTAAGGTGGAGGGAGAAATAAGGTGCTAGCTACCTCCCCCCCTTCACCACTAAGGCTATACCACTGTTGTCCTAAATAACTTATATCAAGAACTACATATAGGCTCGTATTGCAAGAGGCATGACACAACAATAGTGGGTGACGTGACATATGACTAACGCTCATGAAACAGCTTATATCCCGTTTATTCAATTAAACACATGACCACACATGGCTTGATGAAAATACAACATTACGACTATGTACGTGCCACAACAGGAAATGCATGTACTAATATCAATCTACAGAACGGGTAATCTGGCTACCGCAATCCTAAAATGGACCTCACGCCATCACGCGGGAAAAACCTACATAGTAACACTGACTATGAAAATGCACGACAGTAACTTAGCATGTACCAAACTCAGCGCTAAGTAAATAACCACGTCCCTGGAATCCTTAATAGCAGAAATAGCTAACGTTAGGAATAGGGCTCAAATGGCGGGCACCGCGTCACTCTTCTAGATATCACAGACAGCCGAAGCTGGCATACCCAAAAACTGCGTCCGCCATGGATGGCAGTCAAATCTTCACTCACTAAATTCGCGCCAGACTTGCGCAGTCCGTTACTTCCACTGATCACATGACTCAACTGATCACATGACTATCAGGACGGTTTCCGGCCGTCTAACAACATTAAAATACGGCCTAGAAATACGCCGTGACATCCACCCCGCCCTTCCACCTGGAGGGTGCTGGACCCCTGACACTCCTTGAAAGGTGAAGGCCCACATGCCACATGCGAGCATACCCTCAAGTGACCTGTCGGTATCAGACTGGGACAAACAAACTCTCTCAATTATGCCATATACGAAACAAGATTATAACATGTATACACAATAACCCCCCCCCCCCCCCCCCTTCCCCAAGGTTCTGGCAGCCGTAAAAAATAGAAGTTACATCAGTACTAGTCATTAATCGTAAATTAGAGTATAGCACGTTACCTTAATGGCACACGAAAGCAATGACCAACACAGTTATAAGTAAGTGAAACATTCAAATATATATAATAAGTCCACTTTATATGGTTTACGATTACTGGTTGAACCTAATGTCATAGCCAAAATCGACTCATCATGGGACGCTCCTGTCCTTTTCCAACAATGACAATCAGAACAGAGCGTCCCCTACTACATTCTTTACTCCTGCAATAGCATAACAGTACCGATGGAGTGTGTCAGACTCTAAAGTTCGGTTCGCGTTAACCGAAACTACCTAACTGAACGCGAAACCCGATACCTCTCCCTTGCTATTGCTGGACTATCAGCAGGTGGTTATGAAGCAACGACATGTGCTTACACCTGACTGCATCACACGCGCCCCACTTATTCGCGAATGTAACTCGCGCTATCTTTGTATTATCCCGCAACGACAAGACCTCCACGAAATTCACTGGTGCGACCTCATTAAACGCCCGTCTGAGTGTGCGCCAACTAGTACTCAGGGGACATTGCGGACCCATACCGTGCAGTCACTTGCTATCAGGGCATCAGACACACCTTTATGGTTCCTATTCCTGCACCTTAGCACCGGACTCTGCGTACCCAAGGATGCCTGCCCCCGCACCCTGTCGCTGATGCACTTTCTTCTCAAGGAGCGATAAAGCGATCACCTGATCGACAGCTACGGGAACACTATGCCGTTGGGACACCACTCTAACATCTCCCGTAACGTCATGCACTCCATGTACATTGCCGACGATCAAGTCGGCGACATGTTTGTCGAGGACAAACGCGTTCACTCTACCTGATAGAAACGGGGTGTCCACATTAATACGCGCCTGGGGGTAAGACTCACCTTTGCACACAAATGTGGTGCACTTCACAGTTTTGCCTGTGAGGCAGGATTCGTCGATACAGGAACGGCGAACCCCAACCGCAGTGCAACCTGTGTCTCTCATCACCGAGACTGGTTTCTTCTCCACCACACCGCTGTGGAGCACTAAATTTTCAGTCTCATGGACCGCAGACAGGCACAGTAGTGCATGTCCGCACCATAACACTACCCTCTCGTCTGAATGAAAAAGAGGACGGCACCCCACACAGTCCTCGCTATTGACTGTGTCCAACATATATGCGGAATTCGCGTGTTCGATCGGGGTAGCACACACGTCTGCATTATGTCCCTTGCCATTGCATGCGGAACATCGGCGTTCCCTTTTTGATTCGCCACGCGGACTCCTAATAGGACTGCTAACCGGTGACGATCGCGCCTCGGAGTCAGAAGATCGACTCTCTGAGGATCCACTCCTCTGCTTGACCGGTTTCTCTTTAGAGTGCCTATCTTCCTTTCGAGACTCATCAAAGCGCACTTGCTTACGCATTTGGCGCTCTTCTCCGTCACTATCGCTACCAGAGTGTCGGTTGTTCCACCTCGGCTGGAACCTCTGACGCGTTCTGAAATTATCGTAGTTGCCTCTGAATGGCTGATAGGGCCGGGGTGACCTATTGAACCTCTGCCTATGTGAACCCTCGGCGCTACCCGAGCGACGTTGCCACGGTTGTCGTTGAACTTTGCCGACCCCCGCGACTAGGGCATCAGACAGCCCGGACCGATTGATGGGCTTGCCCGGATGGGCCAGGACATAATGGTGGCCCAACTGTGCCATGGAATCAATGTCCTTTGGCTGGCGCTCTTGGAAGAATGCTACTAGCTCAGTAGAGCAAGACGACAACACTTTGTCCCGTAGCATTAGATCAACCAAGCCATTAAAGTCCTTTGTAATCCCTTCCATCTCGATCCATCTATTCAGCAGAAGCTTGATCTTCGAGATGAAGTCCTCGAAGTCCTGGTCTGCACTCGGGGTCGCGTTCCTAAACCGTGTACGATATCCGTCTGCCGTCAGACGGAATTTCCTGAGCAGTCGTTCTTTCACCTTCTCGTAATCAGCTCTATCTTCCAGCGGGAGGCTGTAAAAAGTCTCCATCGCTGGCCCAACCAATAATGTGGACAACAGAGATGGCCACTCGTCTCTGTTAGCCTTCCAGGCCACACATTCGGCCTCGAATCTCTCGAGGAAGAAGTCTAAACTATCTATTTTATCGTTAAAATTCGGTAGCCGTAGCCTAAAGGGATGATGGGACTCCCTCGGAGTCGAGTTCTGACCACTCGCACCTACTTCTAGCTTTTTTAGTTCTAATTCAGCCGCAATCTTCTTCTCTTCCAATGCCATTCTCATTCTCTCCACTTCCATGTTTCTATCTTCTTTCATCTTCTTCTCTTCTAATGCCACTCTCATTCTCTCCACTTCCATGTCTTTATCTTCTTTCATCTTCTTCTCTTCCAATGCTACTCTCATTCTATCCACTTCCATCTCTCTATCTTCCTTCATCTTCATCTCATGTAACTCTCTATCTTCCTTCATCTCTCTCTCTTTTAGCTGCAACTCTTCTTCCTTAAGTTCTCATTCCTGCACACGTACATCTCTTAAGGCATACTGATTATCTTTTTAGTAGAATTCTGCCTTGGCAAAATCCGATAATTCTTTCCCAGTGTAACCACATTCCTTGCCTAACTTAATAAATTCTTGGTACTCCATCATGTACCCCATAAGTAACTCAATATCAATATCCTAGTCTTCCTAGAGTTGTAAAATGTATATAAGTGGTGATAACATATACCCTCAATAAATCTGAGTGTAAATCTTATCACCGCAATACACCACCTCAATCTATACTGTCAATAAATATGTGTATAAATATTCTCACCACAATACACCACCTCAATCTATACTGTCAATAAATATGTGTATAAATATTCTCACCACAATACACCACCTCCTTAGGGTCTACTCGCCTAAGTAAATGGTCGAAGGTGACAATATTTTGTCCTCAAATAGTAACTCACTAACCAGGTTCGCTATTATTAACAATAGCAACCAAATGTATCTCTCCTGCTTTACAGTAACCGCAGGTTATGTAACAGTCCACAGTATTCAAGGGCACTGATGCACAAGCTGATCAGAAACTAATCCCTTTTTACACTATATCCTAAGAGCACCAATACTAGTGCTGTAGAGTAACAATATGAAAATTACTACTTAGTATGTCCATATGTGGCAAACAAGAACAATGAAAAGATGAATCAACAAACACTGTGACACCACGAAAACTGCAAGTCACGTCGGATAGGACGATAGACTAAGCTAGAACAGAAGCAGCATGATATGTACACTACGTGACTGAAAACATACAAAAACACAGGATACTCGCTGAACGTATGTACAAGATAGCAAGAAGGACACGCAAGAATACACTACTTAAAAACGATGGTAAGGATTACTTAATGTACACGACAACGCATACACGAACCACACGAGCACAACTAACGAATACTGTGCTCGGTTTGTTCAGCAGGGCAGCTACAGGAATTCACATCTGCTACGCTCCACCACTAAACAAACACAGCCACACCCTACAAAGAATTCAGTCTAATCCAATCTTTTCCCACTTGGAGACCAGAAAGGATTAAACTCGCCACCCTTCCACCCTTGATACACTAATATACTAATACTAATCGACGCAACAACCACAACACGCAACAATGAAGTGCTGAGAGCTTGAGCACAACCACGCACAATCAGGATCAGTGAAATCAAAATAATATCAGATACAAATAGTCAATATATAAATAATCTATTATATAAATGTAAACAATACACAATAGTAGAAAAAAAGAAAATCGTAAAAGAAATTGAGAACAATAATCAGAAAATATAATACATTGTATTACACACACAAAATACAAAAGTATTAACTAAATAGCTGATCCAGCGCGGGACACAAGGATGAAGATCCACCAAGCTCCTCCGGCACGGATGACAAATGAAGACGACTGCAGGACAGTCAAAAGTACAGTCTCAAATAACAGTCTTGTACTCACGTACAAGGTGATATCGTTCTGAAGACGCAGATATATGCCCGCTAACACAACAGAGTACCTCTGCACAATGTCGTCAAGGGCGTCAGAAAATCGTTCATAACAGTCATCCAAACCGCTATTCAGTCATGAGCTTCTTTCCATACAGTCGCGACTCACAGATACATCTGTCAGTCACTTGCTCGTCACTGAGTACTGCAGTACGACGAGGAAACCATCTGAGAGCAATGTGTGCTGTAACTGGAACAGATCAATAACAGCGATGGCTGCTGTAGCTCGAACAAGTCACTCACAATAATGGGTGCTGTAACTCGAACAAATCACTCACAGCGATGGGTGCTGTAACTCAAACAGATCAATAACAGCGATGGGTGCTGTAACTCGAACAAATCACTCACAGCGATGGGTGCTGTAACTCGAACAGATCACTCACAGTGATGGGTGTTGTTACTCGAACAGATAACAGCGATGGGTGCTGTAACTTGAACAGATAAATAACAGCGATGGGTGTTGTAACTCGAACAGATAAATAACAGCGATGGGTGCTGTAACTTGAACAGATCAATAACAGCGATGGGTGCTGTAACTCGAACAGATCAATAACAGCGATGGGTGCTGTAACTCGAACAGATCAATAACAGCGATGGGTGCTGTAACTCGAACAGATCAATAACAGCGATGGGTGCTGTAACTCGAACAAATCACTCACAGCGATGGGTGCTGTAACTCGAAAAAATCCCTCAGAGCGATGGGTGCTGTAACTCGAACAAATCACTCAGAGCGATGGGTGCTGTAACTCGAACAGATCACTCACAGCGATGGGTGCTGTAACTCGAACAGATCAATAACAGCGATGGGTGCTGTAACTAGAACAGATAAATAACAGCGATGGGTGCTGTAACTTGAACAGATAAATAACAGCGATGGGTGCTGTAACTCGAACAAATCACTCACAGCGATGGGTGCTGTAACTCGAACAGATCACTAACAGCGATGGGTGTTGTAACTCGAACAGATCAATAACAGCGATGGGTGTTGTAACTCGAACAGATAAATAACAGCGATGGGTGCTGTAACTCGAACAAATCACTCACATCGATGAGTGCTGTACCTCGAAAAGATCAGTAATAGCAATGGGTGCTGTAACTCGAACAGATCAGTAATAGCGATAGGTGCTCTAACTCGAACAGATCAGTAATAGCGATAGGTGCTCTAACTCGAACAGATCAATAACAGCGATGGGTGCTGTAACTTGAACAGATCAATAACAGTGATGGGTGCTGTAACTCGAACAGATCAATAACAGCGTTGTGTGCTGTAACTCGAACAAATCACTCACAGCGATGGGTGCTGTAACTAGTACAGATCAATAACAGCGATGGGTGCTGTAACTCGAACAAATCACTCACAGCGATGGGTGCTGTAACTCGAACAAATCACTCACAGCGATGGGTACTGTAACTCGAACAAATCACTCACAACGATGGGTGCTGTAACTCGAACAGATCACTCACAGCGATGGGTGCTGTAACTCGAATAGATCACTCACAGCGATGGGTGTTGTAACTCGAACAGATAAATAACAGCGATGGGTGCTGTAACTTGAACAGATAAATAACAGCGATGGGTGTTGTAACTCGAACAGATAAATAACAGTGATGGGTGTTGTAACTCGAACAGATAAATAACAGCGATGGGTGCTGTAACTCGAACAAATCACTCATAGCGATGAGTGCTGTACCTCGAAAAGATCAGTAATAGCAATGGGTGCTGTAACTCGAACAGATCAGTAATCGCGATAGGTGCTCTAACTCGAACAGATCAATAACAGCGATGGGCGCTGTAACTCGAACAAATCACTCACAGCGATGGGTGCTGTAACTCGAACAGGTCAATAACAGTGATTGGTGCTGTAACTCGAACAGATCACTCACAGCGATGGGTGTTGTAACTCGAACAGATAAATAACAGCGATGGGTGCTGTAACTCGAACTAATCACTCACATCGATGAGTGCTGTACCTCGAAAAGATCAGTAATAGCAATGGGTGCTGTAACTCGAACCGATCAGTAATAGTGATAGGTGCTCTAACTCGAACAGATCAATAACAGCGATGGGCGCTGTAACTCGAACAGATAAATAACAGCGATGGGGGCTGTAACTTGAACAGATCAATAACAGTGATGGGTGCTGTAACTCGAACAGATCAATAACAGCGATGGGTGCTGTAACTCGAACAAATCACTCACAGCGATGGGTGCTGTAACTCGAACAGATCAATAACAGAGATGGGTGCTGTAACTCGAACAAATCACTCAGAGCGATGGGTGCTGTAACTCGAACAAATCACTCACAGCGATGGGTGCTGTAACTCGAACAGATCACTCACAGCGATGGGTGCTGTAACTCGAACAGATCACTCACAGCGATGGGTGCTGTAACTCGAACAGATCACTCACAGCGATGGGTGTTGTAACTCAAACAGATCAATAACAGCGATGGGTGCTGTAACTTGAACAGATAAATAACAGCGATGGGTGTTGTAACTCGAACAGATAAATAACAGTGATGGGTGTTGTAACTCGAACATATAAATAACAGCGATGGGTGCTGTAACTCGAACAAATCACGCATAGCGATGAGTGCTGTACCTCGAAAAGATCAGTAATAGCAATGGGTGCTGTAACTCGAACAGATCAGTAATAGCGATAGGTGCTCTAACTCGAACAGATCAATAACATCGATGGGCGCTGTAACTCGAACAAATCACTCGCAGCGATGGGTGCTGTAACTCTTACAGGTCAATAACAGTGATTGGTGCTGTACCTCGAACAGATCACTCACAGCGATGGGTGTTGTAACTCGAACAGATAAATAACAGCGATGGGTGCTGTAACTCGAACAAATCACTCACAGCGATGAGTGCTGTCCCTCGAAAAGATCAGTAATAGCAATGGGTGCTGTAACTCGAACAGATCAGTAATAGCGATAGGTGCTCTAACTCGAACAGATCAATAACATCGATGGGCGCTGTAACTCGAACAAATCACTCACAGTGATGGGTGTGTAACTCGAACAGGTCAATAACAGCGATGGGTGCTTTGACTCGAACAGATCACTCACAGCGATGGGTGTTATAACTCGAACAGATCAACAACAGTGTTGGGGGCTGTAACTCGAACAAACCAATGGGTGCTGCTGCTGGTTGGCAATAACAATGGCTGCTGACGCTGGTTGGCAATAACAATGGTTACTGTTGTTGGTTGGCAATAACAATGGCTGCTGTCGCTGGTTGGCAATAACACTAGCCGTCTAGACGCTAGTTGTGAACACCGTGGCCAGCCTACGCCAGCCCTCCTACAACCACTTAAACAATTCTACACCACCAAAGCAACGAAATCATCCAAAAACCTCAACCGACAGGCTGCAACAGTAATACTAACAACCTAACACAACAAGCTAACACCAGCCCTAACACAAAAGAATGCCACCACGGCCAGACCTACGACTATATAAGCACTATAGTCTTCTGCTCCACCTGGAGCGCACGCCTTCTAGCTACAACCTGCAAACTGTACCTTCCAACATATCAAATCTATCAACTCATAATCTCCTACCTTACTGTGTTGAACCTACAAACACCAGATAACTTGTATACAAGTAATGTAAACAAACTTTTTATCTGCCGACACCAGCCACACTACACAGATTAAATACACCAATCTGAAAAAAATACGCTGATCTGCTAACAACGAACAGTGACCTACTTTCACTCCAGGTCAACTACCGCTGGCTAATCCCGACCTGACCTAGATCGAAACGCTCCCACTCACAACACAGCTAGACGCACTGTATACGTGGAGAAAACATAATGAGCGAAAGCTAGTTAGAAACCGCCTTTATACATTAATTTCAAACAAATATCATTACTAATCGAACTTATCCATCGATCAGAAAAAATGGCCCTACGGCCTCTGGGCCCACAACGCAAAGACCGGAAGAGAACCCAAGATATCAAACAAGCCTTTATATACTAGCTAAGGTGGAGGGAGAAACAAGGTGCTAGCTACCTTCCCCCTTCACCATTAAGGCTA